>JRHT02000410.1:0-20746 GCA_011800875.2 Suillus brevipes Sb2 | reverse complement strand
TCAGTACCATGAGATATATGTCAAAAGGTCAGGAAAGCATACATATTTGCCGCGTGTTGCAAAGACGTCCACAGGGGGAATACTGCGTTGGCGAGGAGATTGGTCCTGGGGAGCGGAGGAGCGAGAAAAGAGACGATTCATCGTCTTTTTGATTCCGGACCCTTCGGCGTGGCGGGAGGTGGTAGCATTGCGACTGTTGCGTCCAGGTGGAGAATATGAATTAAACTAACAAAGGATGGTGAGTCGTGCATCCAACAAACCGTATGATAATATCACATGGACTTACATCATCGAAGAACCTACTTGTCTGTGTCGGTGCGCGTCTTGGGCGGGGCTGCTGGCCTACGATGCTTTTCTGCGGGAGCGAAGTTAGGAATTGTGGAAAACGACAGGTGCAAATGCATACCTTGAGAATTTTCTCGGTGGACTACATGGTAGGTCAGCATGAAGGATGACACGACGAGAGGATTTGCTCACCTGCTGGAGCTCTGACTCACTCAGAGGAACTGTCCATATGCGAACGAGGTTGTCGTTACAGCCGGTGGCGATGAGCTGGCTGTCCTTGGAGAAGGTCAGACCCAAGACGGCATCTGGGTGTTCGAGTGGCTCGCCGATGGGTTCGAATGTGATTAGGTCGAAAACCCGTGTCGTCTTGTCGTGCGCCGTGGTAGCAAATTTTGTGCCATTGGGAGCAATGGCTAGTGCGTAGAAGAAACTGGTAGCGTGCGCGTCAAATTGTTTGATGATGGCTCCAGTGGTAGCATCGGAGATTCGAATGTTTTTGTAATTTCCACTGACCAGATGAAGACCATCTGGAGTGAATGCGACTCGCCATGCTCGCTGTTCTATCTTCAGCAACTCTTCTCCGGTTTTAAAATTCCAAACGATAATGTGTTTGTCGGTTCCTGCTGCAAGTTTTGTGCCATCCGGGGAGTATGCCACCAAGAATGCCCAACTGCCCACTTTGAGTGGTCCAAGGATTATTTCCCCCGTCTCCCTCTTCCACACACATACCGTTTCGTCCGGTGATGCACTTGCAAATGTCTCGCTGTCCGGTGCAAATATGACACCCCAAACGGAGATTTTATGGCCCTTGAACGAGACGGGCACTCTTTTGAGCTCTGTCTTATTTGTCGCGACTTCCCAGACCAGGATGCTTCCGTTATATCCTCCACTCACAATCCAGCGCCCTTCGGGGGAAGCTGCGATCCTCCATACTTCGGCATCGTGACCCAGTAAGGGCTCCCCCACTTGTTTTCCCGTGTCCAGATCCCACACCCGAAGACTCTTGTCGGCCGAGCCAGTGACGAGGAGGCGGGTATCAGGGATGAAAGCTACATCGTTCACCCATTCTTTATGACCCTTCAACGTCATTTTGACATCATGATGAGGTGCCGGTTGTTCCTTTCGTGTGGGCTGGACTGGCGCATTGGGGGATGCTTTGTGAGTGGTGACCGCCATTCAATCTTGTTTGACGTCTCACTCAGCAGAAATTACTTATATGCGCTATGGCAAGTAGGTGTTAAGTCGCATCTTCTGTCAGACACTCTACTAGAGAAGGCCGATCTTCGCCGTCAGCAGCCTTGTTCCACAAGTGTTGTCAACTTATCACCATCATGGCATACTGATGCATCCAACAGGGTTACTGTAGCGCAGCTGTGATACATCAGTGCTGCAACGTTACTGCCCCCTCTCATTCTCTTCACTAACGCATCAGCCCCCCTCCCGTGTAGACGCATCGTGATCCGCTTTCCGATGCATCTCTAGTGATGCACTTGTCCTACAATTGTAGGCCTGCCAATACTGATGCATCAACAGCGATATAGGGCAATGCTTTCGATGCATCATCTGTGTTAGAGTTAGCCAAGCGTACACTGGTTGATCGAAGGCGGGAAGCTTCGCCTAAACTTTTGTCCTACGGTGAATCCAACTCATATGACGCTGATGCTTCGGCGAGATCTCTTCTTGCATTGATATTGTACTGATAGGTCACGACATGAAACAACGAATCAATCACTTGATACTGGCTGGCTGTGGTAATAGCACAACCTCAGGCTGAGGAGAACAAACTTTCATTCCTGCCGGGTATCATTCAGTCTTCTGGTAACCCGACCACTTCAAATCAATTGATTCCGCGCTTACAGGTTTGGCCACCACCCAGACACGCAGCGAGACGCACTGGCTGACCCACAAACGAGCGAGATTATGCACAGACACTGCTCTCGATACAGTAATCAAGCTGCGACAGAACACTATTGTTATACGCATACTCGTCGAGTTCTACTCCCACTAATATAAAATTTTGCAATGGAAGCCGCCATGCTAGGTTTCGTATCTCAGATCTCAGTCCTTGTTCCATTTTCGCTCACAAATATATATCTGGGTGAACTGGGTGTTTCTCGCCGACAACATATTCACCATGGTCGCGACTTTGACTGGAATTCAATTTACCATGAGCTCTCCGATATCTGTCACTTTTAGGGTTCTCTAAGAAACAGAACTCTGCTTGGACTTAACACAGTACAGCATTATATGAGAGACTAACTGCATTCCACAACGGTCGGTACCGAGTGCGCTGACGATGCTAAGCAAATAAGGAGTAACACTGAGATACGGACCTCGTGCAGAAAATATTGGGTACACTAATTTGGATTTCCTTCGTGGTGGGATAGTTGTGTACTACCTGGTGGGTTTGTTAAGATCCAGGTTCCAGGTCGCGCTTTGAGCAAGTGAGCCGAGTTGTTGAGTCGAGGTGTTGATGCCACCAACCAAAACTGATAATCCGATGTGATGTAGGCGCACGATCGGATTCTTGGCTGCCGTGTCTGTGTTTTGACCTCAGTTTCCTGAAGAAAATAATTTTCTTTCCCGAAGTCCGTGAAGGGGCAACATTGAGGTAATATTGCATGTGTCTTTAAATACTCAGTACAAGCAGTGATATCAACGTAAAAGTTCGAAAAGGACAAAGCCTAGCAAGAGCTGGAAGCAGACGGACTTGCTTGTTGAGTGCGTGAAGGACGTGGGAAGCACCTTGTGAGAGCTGCAAAGCAACTAATGTCTGGAACACGTTCCAACGGGGAAGGGGGTCTACTAGCTGCACTGGTACTTCCGGTGTGCAACGTTGCTGGTGTGGCTCCACCAATCACATTGGAT
Source organism: Suillus brevipes Sb2 (assembly GCA_011800875.2). NCBI lineage: Eukaryota > Fungi > Basidiomycota > Agaricomycetes > Boletales > Suillaceae > Suillus > Suillus brevipes. The sequence goes on along the minus strand of JRHT02000410.1, from coordinate 17,593 downwards.
GCCCCCGCTGGTGGAGTACTGCTGCTTGAGGCGGTGGCATGCGCTTGCTGACGAGGAGGACGTTGTTGCCGCAATTTCTTATCCCTTTCCGCAGTGTGGCGATTAGCAGTGCGCTGTGAGACGAAATCAGCACCACGAGATTGGTATCGACGGTCAGGAAACCTACATGTTTGCCTCGAGTTGCAAAGACGTCCACAAGGGGAATACTGCGTCGGGGAGGTGCATGGTCGTGGGGAGCGGAGGAGCGAGAAAAGAGACGATTCATCGCGTTCTTGAAGCCATCGGTGTTGCGCGTGGTGGTAGCGCGGTTGTTGCGTCCAGGTGGAGAATGTGGATCAAACTATCAAAGGATGGTGAGACGTGCATCAAATGAACCGTATCACATGGACTTACACCATCGAAGAACCTACTAGTACTAGTCTGTATTGGAGGGCGTCTTGGGTGGGGCTGTTGGCGTATGATGGTTTTCTGCGGGAGTGAAGTTAGGTACTGTGGGAAACGACGGGGATGAATGCATACCTTGCGAATTTTCTCAGTGGACTATATGGCAGATCAGAATGAGGGATGACACGACGAGAGGATTTGCTCACCTGTTGGAGCTCTGTTTCGCTCAGAGGAACTGTCCATGTGCGAACGAGCTTGTCGGCACAGCCAGTGGCGATGAACTGGCTGTCCTCGGAAAAGGCCACGCCCCAGACTTTATCAGGGTGCTCGAGTGGCTCACCGATTTGTTCAAATGTGGTCAGGTCAAAGAACCGCGTTGTCTTGTCGTATGACGTAGTTGCTAATTTTGTGCCATTTGGAGCAATGACTAGTGCGTGAAAGGAATTGGCAGTGTGTGCGTCAAACTGTTTGATGATGTTTCCGGTGGTGGCATCGGAGATTCGAATGTCTTTCCGGTTTCCACTGACGAGACGAAGGCCATCTGGAGTGAATGCGACTTGCCATGCCCGCTGTTCTATTTTCAGCAACTCTTTCCCCGTTTTCAAATTCCAAACGATGATGTGTTCCTCGGTGCCTGCTGCGAGTTTTGTCCCTTCCGGGGAGTATGACACCGAGTTTGCCCAACTGCCCACATTGAGTGGCCCGAGGACTATTTCCCCTGTCTCCCTCTTCCACACGCATACCGTTTTGTCGTTTGATGCACTTGCAAATGTCTTGCTGTCTGGTGCAAATACAACGCTCATAATAGTTTTCCCATGGCCCTTGAACGATACGGGCACTCTCTTCAGCTCTGCCTTCTTCGTCGCAACTTCCCAGACCAGGATGCTTCCGTTTTCTGCTGCACTCACAATCCAGCGCCCATCTGGGGAAGCTGCGATCCTCCGTACTCCGGCATCGTGACCCAACAAGGGCTCTCCCACTTGTTTTCCCGTGTCCAGATTCCACACCCGCAGACTCTCATCGTATGAGCCAGTGACAAGGAGACGGGTGCCGTGGATGAAAGCTACATCGTTCACCTGTTCCTTGTGGCCCTTCAGTGTCATTTTGACATGAGGTACCAGCTGTCCATCTCGTGTAGGCTGGGCGGGCGCTTTCGGGGATGCTTTGTGAGTGGTGACCGCCATTCAATCTTGTTTGGAGTCTCTGTCAGCGGGAACATCGAGAGAGCGGGAATCACTTACATGCACTATGGTGGGTAGTCGTTAAGTTGCAGTATTCTGTAAGATACTCACTATCGCATGTCGCCCCTTGCTGTAGACACGTGCTGTCCTGCGGTACGGCAATATTTCCAGCGCTACACAGGAGTTTTCTTCAGTAGGCGCCGTGGCTGCGTTTCGGCCTGTCGTGATACAATTCCCCGGCCGAGTCCGATTCAGTCTGAGGCGGTGGACTCGGAGCCCTGGCTATGCAGCCGTCTCTGTGTTGTCCTGTAGAAAATAACATTCCCGACGGTCATGAATGCCGTGTGTTATAAGTACAATGACAGCTATTTATTGAGAGCAACATCGAATTGCAGGTGTCTTCAAATAATCAGTACATGTGGTGATATATTTTCCAACGAAAAGGTTCGGAAAAGAGAGGCCGCTTAGCCGGTGTGGGGAGTAGCAGAACTTGTTCGTTGAAGACATGGGAAGCACCTTGCGAGAACTGCAAAACAGCTGATGTCTGGAACACGTTCAACGTCCAACGAGGAAGGGAGTCTGTTAGTTGCACTGGTGCTTCCGTTGTGCAACATTGCTGGGGTAGCTTTGCCAATCACATTGGATGTCCCCGCTAGTGACGCGCTGTTGCTGGAGGCATTAGCGTGGGCTTGCTGGCGAGGAGGCTGTTGCTGTTGTAATAACTTATCCCTTTTGCCAGTGTGGGGATTAGCGGTGCGCTGCAAGATAATGTCAGCATCACGAGATCGATGTCGGAAGGTCAAGAAGACCTACATGTTTGCCTCGCGTTGCAAAGACGTTCACAAGGGGATTCCTGCGTGTGCGAGGAGGATGGCCCTGGGTGGCGGAAGAGCGAGAAAAGAGATGATTAATCATTTTCTTGATTTGGAATCTATCGGCGTCGCGCGTGGTAGAAGCAGCGCGGTTGTTGCGTCCAGTTGGAGAACGTAGATCAAACTGTCAAAGGATGGTGAGACGTAGTCGAAATTAACTTATCATATGGACTTACATCATCAAAGAACCTACTGGTAGGTATTGGAGCGCGTCTTGGGCGAGGCTGTGGGCACGAAATAGCTTTCTACAGGAATTAATTAAGGGATCGCACAAAACAGCGGAGGCGAAATCGTACCTTGAAAATTTTCTCTGTGGACTATATGACAGGTCAGCGTGAAGCATGACATGGCGAGAGAATTTGTTCACCTGTTGGAGCTCTGATTCGCTCAGAGGAACTGTCCATATGCGAACAATCTTGTCGTCACAGCAAGTTGCGACGAGCTGGCTGTCCTCGGAAAACGCTATGCCCCAGACGGCATCAGGGTGCTCGAGTGGCTCGCCAATGAGTTCGAAAGTGGTCAGGTCAAAGAACCGCGTCATCTTGTCATATGACGTGGTGGCAAATTTGGTGCCACTGGGAGCAATGGCTAGTGAGTATAAAGTCTCGCTGTGCGCGTCGAAGTGTTTGATGGTGTCTCCAGTGGTAGCATCTGATATTCGGATGTCTTTGTAACACCCACTGACGAGACGAAGACCATCATCTGGAGTGAATGCGACTCGCCATGCCCGCTGTTCTATCTTCAACAACTCTTCTCCCGTTTTTGTATTCCACACGATGATGTGTTTCTCGGTACCTGCTGTTAGTTTTCTGCCATCCGGGGAGTACGACACAAAGTTTGCCCCACTACCCACTCGGAATGGTCCAAGGGCTATTTTCCCCGTCTCCCTCTTCCACACGCATACCGTTTTGTCTACCGATGCACTGGCAAATGTCTCGCTATCAGGTGCAAATACGATGCCCCGAACACATCCCTCGTGTCCCTTGAATGAGATGGACACCCTTTTGAGCTCTGGCTTGTTTGTCCCAACCTCCCAGACCAAGACGCTTCCGTTATCTCCTCCGCTCACAACCCAACGCCCATCAGGGGACGCTGCGACCCTCCAGACCGCGCTATCGTGACCCAACGAGGGCGCACCCACTTGTTTTCCCGTGTCCAGGTCCCACACTCGAAGGCTCTTGTCGTCCGAGCCAGTCACAAGGAGACGGGTGCCACGGATGAAAGCTACTTCGTTCACCGATTCCTCGTGACCCTTGAGAGTCAGTTCGAGATGAGGCATTTCCGTTTGAGTTGGCGCTTGGGATTCTACTTTGTGAGCGGTGACCACTATTGAATGGTTTTCGGTGTCTTGGTTAGTGGCAGGAGCGTTGAAGTAGGAGCGGTCACTTACATGCGATGAGACGAGTAGGCGCCAAGTTGCTGATCTCCTACATGGATACTGAATCGGCTGTGCTATAGACACGTGAACGTATGTCCACTTTGGACGCCTCTGATGCTCGTCTGCGCCCATTCCCTATCAGAAAGTTATAGAAAGGTATTTTATCCACCAATGCCTTGAGTGTGCGAGCCATGATCAACTTCCCATGACTTAGGAATAGGAATGGTAGTCTTGCAGTTGCCAATGTTCGAGTTAATGTGCATGATGCTGAGGGAAGTTGTGCTGAGCTGCATACTGTGGAACAAAAACCATCAGTGCACTGTACCTTGCCTAGGTACGAATTACTGATGGCCGTTGACCGGTCTGACCTTCGATCGGATGCCAGCGGAAATTGGCAGTTATTTTTAGTCTTATGTAAACAGCTTTTCGCCCGTTTTCCCTCGGTTGATAGTCGATCATCGATTACTTCCTACACACACTTCAGTAGAGCAGGCCATCGTTCAACATCGACATCCAGTTCGGGAGAGTCCTCGTTGCCGACGCCAAGAAAAGAATCGTAGACTGGGAAGGTCGATTTGGGATCAGGTTAATTGGGTCTTCATCCAGTCTGTCCAAACAGGCTTGAAGGACTCCTTATTAACCTTGTCCACACCTCATTAACATCCCAGCCGAGTCACCGCTACCAAGTCTGTCTCGGGAGAACGATGGAACCACGACTACGGGAAAGGTTGAACATTCGTGTAAGTTTCAGTATCACACGTTGCGGTATTCCCGGGGGATTTCGCGTTCATGTACCCTCTCACTCCTCGAGGTGATTGCGGGCAAGAGATTAGAGTGACGGAATTCAGGCTGTTGTTGCGAGCTTGTGAGTATCGGCTTTCAACTCGTTTTCTTTACCTCGCCGAATATCAATCCCGATCGTGCAGACACCAAAGCTGAGTAGTTTTCTAAACGAAAATCCTTATTCGTCCAGTCATTGCATTAAACTATATATCCCAGATGAGATCAAAGCAAAACGGTTTACAACACTTGGGTCTCGCGATCGCTGAATCTCCGCTAAGACCATTACAAAGATCAAAAGCACGATGAAGCGCCCACAGTTTGACATGTCGCGGAACAAGGAAGCGAGAGCATCCAAGGTGTAAAAGACTGCAAAGATTTCTTCGACGAGGATCGTCTATCATTCTTTGTTTTGGTATTCCCCAGTCCCGGCCAGTCGCCCGGGTTTGAATATCTGAGCACTTTTCAACTTCAACTTGAACATTCCAGCTGGTGGCGCAGAGCCAAGCCCTGGCCAACTTTATCTCCTCTTGTCCTACTTAAGGAGGCTCACATCGCAAACAACTTCCTACTACAGAGAATGGCGCTGGAGATTCCTTATGTGCCTTCAGTTGCACTTTGCTCGTAGGGCGTTAATCTTTGACCTCTACGTATTATAGCGCTCGTCATTACCGCATAGCTGTGCGAGATTTCTTATCTGAATGGTCAGTCTCACACCAAAAATGTTCTAGAGATCAGAAGATAAGCTACAGCTTGCCGTGTCGCAAATCAAGAACAGCTGTACAGCATATACAGCCTGTCACCTGAGGCATACAAAAGACCTCCTGCCTGGGCCTCTACTAACTGCAGAACTCCACGCTCTCCAGTCCATACTTATTCTCAACTGCATTTTGTGTTTTAGAATCACTTTACAACCTCACGATCATGTCGCCGACTGGGACCATCGTCAGGAACTTGACATTTCAGTCGTGAGCGTCTTTCCGCTATCGCGCTGTTATCATCTTTTATTTACTTGAGCGTCTTGCAGCAACGATCTCGGCCGAAACATGACGATTGTGCTCGCTTTTGATGCCGACGTGGATGGCCTTTATGACACAATCTACCCGGTGGTTTGGAAGTGAGTACCCCCACTTTCGCTCGTGGGGAATTCACGCCTTTCAACGTTTTCAGAGTCTTGACTTTCCATAAGACAGGTAGGTCCCCCCGCACAATTCTCGATTTATCTATAAACTGTCGTTCCAGGCTTGTGCAGGTTTGACGTGACCTACACGAACGAGTGAGCAACGTCAGAGCAGTGTCCGATATAATGCTCACGAATGCCGCTTATTCGACGTATAGCCTTGCCCTCTCCGAGGCAGACATCGCAGATGAGAACCTCGTTCAAACTGGTGCCGACTTCAGGCTGAAGGTGGGAGACTCACATCTGCTCTGCAGTTCCCAGCACGAACCCAAGTCATTATACAGCCAGGCCAACAAACCACACTGACTCGGACTCTGGAAGATGACAGTGATGCCTTAAGTTTCTCTGTATGAATAGTCTTCATCTACCTTTGTCACGGCAGCTTACTAACAACCTGCGTAGCCACCTGTAGATGGTACCAGTGGTTACCTGACAGCTGAGAACAAGACCGGGCTTGTTCAGGACCTTGCAGTCGGTTTGTGACGACATCTTGTTCTTTTTTTCTTACCTCAGTGGAACTACCAGGTTTTTTTGACCCAACCATGTCTTCGCCTGTTCCGACGCACTTCTTCAAGGAAGTTGAGTACGTGAACTCCCCTTCATTTCCCCTCCGGGAAACTCACAGTTCATCCGCAGAGACGGGAGTACTGTCGCTGTTCAGTGCAAACCGGTCCTGCGCGTTTACTTCGAATCAGACTATCAAGAGACCGAGGTCTTGGTCGATGCCATCGACAGCACTGCTATCTGGGAGCAGGATCTCCATCGGCTTTTCCGGAACACGACCTTCAATGTTGGATTGGACGCATTCACTGGACGTTGCACGCTCACGAAGACTAAATGAAGGAATGCCAAATTGGCGTACATCTATTAAGCTGTACTAGGATGTAGAATAACGCCCCTGCCGAATGGTTGGAGTCTGACATCTTCGTTTCATAACTCTAATCGCATTCACAGAACTCTAGCAGCAGTATTTTGTTGAAATTGTACGCTCCTATCTATTGGTTTACTTTTGACTTGTCAGATGTACATGTCGTTTATTTCACCTTTTGCACAATATGATATGGTCCTCTTCTGACATTCATGAGGGCTACGTTAGAAGTCTGAGCGCCTGGCATGGACGCGCTGATATCGTGATGGGGCGTGATCGGGAAAAGGCCACCCTGTGGCTCCATAGACGTCGGATATTCTTCTTTTTCTTCCTCGATAGGTACGCACGACCACCTGAACGACGTGCGTGGGGATGAGGGTGCACGAGATGGATAGGGTTCAGCCCTAGCGCTTGGCAAAGACGCGCTGATGTTGTGACCCGGTGAGCTCGGGCAAAGGCCGCCCTGTGATTCCACAGAAGTCACTAGGCAGTGACATGTAGTCGCTGTGGGGCGGGATGTAGCCACTAGGGGGTGGGGTGGAGTAACCTTGCGTTGAATAGAAGCTGTGGGGCTTGGTGTCCGAACTGATAGACGCTGGTATGATTGCACCGAGCGCTGATCACCAACTTGAACCAGGATTAGCTGAAAACTCTGTGGTAAAGGAGACAATGTGATGATCAGTCTTCAGTAAAAGTGGCCCACCAATGTTGCGAGTCTGAGAGGATCTTGTGTTGATTGCTGCTCCTGGACTTGTGTTGTACTGCTCTGTTAGCACAACAAGACAAAAAGAATGGAGTGTGCTTCGTATGGTTATCGCAAATGCAAACAATGGTCAATGTTAATGAGAATTAGCTATAGATGAGTACGAATGAAACACGGAAGCCAAAATCTAGCTTCGCTAATGGTGACCGTCTGCGTTCTGAATGGGCATGCAGCAAATCCAGGCCACGAAACTAGCGCGCCATCCAGCACCAGCGATATGAGGACGCGAAACTGTTCCCGTCGCCCCAGTAGTACCAGGGACAGCGGAGGGTGTCGAGGTAGTAGTAGTTGAAAGTGGTAGCCGTGATGATGATGGTGTGCTTTGCGCTGCTCCGCTTGGTTGTTGCGTGGTATGAGTATTGGGAGGTCGAGATGAGCTGGCAGCTGGCTTCTTCTTTCCTGCGTGGTAGTTCCTCTGTGCGAGGAGTCAACGATAAAGAAGAAATCTGAAAGAGAAAAAACGGACAGGCTTGCCCGCTGTGCAAGGGACCTCGACCTCTTGCGACTGGATGTCCGATCGATTCTGTCTGTGTAGCACACCAAATAACTTTCGGGTCCAGCTGAAAGGTCGGGATCGGGACTGGGTGACGGGCTCAGTTGCCCCGTGTGGCTTGGAGCGGCGCCAGACCGAGGTTAAGGGACTGAGGGTGCGTTGGTGTGGTGTTAGAGTGGGCGGCGCATGGGATTGGGATAGACGAATGCGCAACTGACAAAATTTTCGTCGAAGCATTGAAGAAAAGATGGAGATGACATACATTAGCCTCTCGCAGTGCATCGTCAAAAAACCCTAGAGTTAGTCGACGGGCACCTGTCATTTTTGGAGCTGGTCGTGGTGTAATATCAGCCTGGATGCGTTGTCACTGTCAGCGTCATAGAACATGAAATGTATCTATACTTACCATGATGTCCAACGAAAGGCCAGCTCCTTTGACGATAGCGAAAATATCCCATGTGTAAATGTAGTCGTCGCCGCATCTAGTGACAAGGAACTTTCCATCTGCAGAAAATGTCGCAGACACTACATAATCTGGATGGTGAAGTGGTGTTCCGATGGGTTGATTGGTTTCGAGGTTCCATAGCTGCGCTTTCTTGCCCCAGTATGATGTGCTTGTGAGGATGCGGTCATTGGGAGATACTGAAATCGTATGGACGTCGTCGCAATAGTCAAGAACAGTCCAGGTGGCTGTGTCAATTTTCGATCGTCCAGAAACAAGCGTTTTTCCATCCGATGTCCATGCCAGGCACGTATTCGAATGGACTTCGAATGATTTGAGCGATTCGCCTGAGTTGGCATCCCAGATTTTTAGCCTATCTCCGCTGGTGGCAATCATGTTGGCATCGGGTGAGTAGCAAACCGCCCGCACGATGTTTTCTCCTGTGTTGATTGGACCAAGGATAGTTTTTCCATGCTCGACATCCCACACTCTGAATGTTCCATCTTCTGATCCGCTCACCACTCGCCCTCCATCAGGACTCCAGCTCACAAAATACACTTTCTCTATATGCCCTGTCCAGGTTTTGATAATCTTGCCCGTGTCGACGTTCCACAATTTCACTGCGCCATCAAAACTCCCGCTTGCGACTTTCTTGCTGTCCGGCGATAATGCCATAGTCATCACTCTAAAATCTTTCTCCTCCCATTTCTCCCCAACGTGCTTGTCCTCCCATTTCTCCCCAACCTGTTTGCCCGTCTCCAAGTCCCAGACTCGAATCAAGCCACCCCATGGACAGATGATGATTTGTTGTCTTCTGGGCAGGTGTAGGATGTGTAAGGCAATGGTGTTTACTTTGATCTTTCGGTAAGGCACTGTCGCTAATTTCTCGTGCTTTGCAGAGGCCGGATGGTGCATGATTTTGCTTTCAGGATTCACCTAATGGGATGTCAGCACCGTGACTTACCCTCAACCCCCGTGCAAACATATTACTTACTCCGAGTCAGAATCCAGATGTACTTGACTTGTACACAGACAGACTCGGACGAATATAAACGAAAGATCAAGCTGCGAAGGAGTGGACTTTCGTTCAATGGAGATTCCATTCAGGAGAGAGGTCGTCAAAGTCTTCTGCAGGTGTGTTTTCCCTGCCTCGTGTTTGCCTCACAGCTTCAGCACAGGATGTGCAACTTTAGCACCCATTAGCAACATGCGCATCAACCCCTCGACATCACGGTCATTATACCTCATTTCTATGTTTCTCAACTCGCCCAATGCGATTTTGCGATTGTTGTACCAGTTTTTTCTCGCCGTATTTTCGTTGAGAGCCAACTGGGCTCATCCAGCTCCTCTCTCAGATTCTTACTTCTCAATGTCCTGCTTGAGTTTTTCACCTTCATCTCCCTAGCTAAATCGCAATCTGGCTACATACAATGATTGCGACACTCGGGGTTGAAAGTATTCATTCTCGTCAGCACGTTCTCTGCGATCATGTCTCTGATGTTTGAAATCTCATTGCTGGTGCACAAATGCCATTTGCCTTTCAGTGAAAATCTTGGATGTGGCAGGGCAATGGCTGTCAACCACCCCATCAAGCGCGATACGACAACCAGTGATCATGATGGGGTACAATTCTCCACAACTGGATCAGGTGAGACGAACACGGTTACCCCGTCACTGCAACGCTCCTCTGTTCGTGCCTTACAAGTCACGCACAAATGGTGAAGGTCAAGAGCTCACACATGATGTGGGTCAACGGAGCTTCCATTTATGATGCCATTGCAGACCCAGTTCCAAGTCCTGGTCCATATTGGGCTGGATGCTGTTCGCGAACGAAGCTATCAATTGCCTTATTGTCGAGCAGACGTATGTATGCCAGCAGTGCTTCGCGACGTCTCCTGGTGACCGCAAATCGCCCCACATCATACCTCAGAACGCTGACATCTACGTGAGATTTTAAAATAAGATGAAGGCTGTGTTCCGTTTGAATTTTGATACTCCAAAGCAAAGAGAGTCTAGCCATGCCGTCCTTCCCTAACTCACAACAAACGCGGTCTGTGCAATTCAGCGATTCCATATCAATGAAGAGGGCTTAGTTCACGTTTCATTGCAGCGGCTACACAAGAACTGACTGCTAACTACGTACTGTGTTGCAGTCAATATAGTACCTATACCATGAAGCATGCCACGTAGGAATGTCCGAGATGCACCTGATGTTTGATCGTGTGGTCGACGCGGTGTAGGGGGTGTAGTCAAGAGCGATGAATTCATCCCAAAAAAAAATAACATATACTATCTGGATTGAATATCGAATGTTCATTGACAGCACTAGATCTGTGACTCGGATGAACGAAGATCAGTGTCCAGACTACAAAGAGACCATAAGCAAGCTCGCCGCCAACGCGACAATGTCACGGTTACGATACCTGATGAAGCTTAAGGCCAACTCCTTCAACGATAATGGAAACATCCTATATGTCTTAATGTGCCATGATGATCTGCCATCAGCCTTGGCCAGGTGCCAGCGACGAGGAAGAGTCCGTCCGCACGGAAAAGACCTTAATTAAGCATAAACATCGGTAAATCCCGAACAAGTTTCTCTCCACATCGGAGCCTCATCCGAGTCATCCCCGATCAGTGACAACTTACTTATCTTTTACTACCCTCTTGAGAAAACTGTCCATACGGCTATGTTTCTTTTTTCCAGAGTTGAAATTCCTGTTTCAAGTCTTGATATAACTTGCCTCGTGAAGATGGACAGCGCCTGATGCCCAGTCAGAAGCTACTCCAGGCTCAGCCACATATATACAGTGACAATACATATGTATACACAGCAGTACAGAAAATGGTCAATCAATACAGGACATTTTGTAGCGACTCATCCAAATAACAACCACGGTGTCAGCTGCCACTAGTAGCCCACATCACCATTGAATCACGCGGACAACTCATTGACAAGACCGTGACCTTCTCTCGACAATCTGCATGCCTCCAGAACGCACGGAATGCAAGTACTACTGCTCTTGCATCAGAAAATGTGGTGGTGTCGAGAAAGAAGTCACTAGAAGTGCATACCGCTCCCATGAAAAAAATCGTCTAGAGGAAGCAGCTTTGAGCTCAACAAGTACCTCTGGTCTTGCCGGCACAGCAAGACAAGTTCGAATTCATCACGCACAGGCTCAGAGAGAATCAGAACATGATCATGATGTGTCACGTCAATCTTCATCTCCATCCCCAGCACACGGGCCAATTCACGCAAACGAGGACACGAGACGTTTAGTGCCAGAGGATTCCGACCTAGTAGATGAGATAAACCGTCGTGATCACTTTGCACAGTTGCAAAACATCTTCGATCATGTGAGTTCGTTCATTGCCATGAGACATACTGAGTTCATACCTCCGTTAGGAACTACAGAACTCAGACGAGCACACTCAGATTAACGACAGTCAAGATCGCAATGCCCATGCTAGCTTTACACGAGCTCCATCTGTTGAAGACTTTCCAGATGATGAATTCCACATCCCAGAGCCTCTTGACGCTGACGAAGAGGTTCTTCAAGATGATATCTATGCCAATATCAAGCGTGCAGACTTACGGGCGTCTCTTGCATATATTCTCGCACTTCAGAATGCGTCATTAGATGATCCTGGCACTGGTCTCAGTCCAGACGCCATTGAGAGACTTAAGAATCCACCGAACCACCGATTCTCCATCGATGATGACCCTGAACTCAAATTCGCTATCCGTCTATACTTAGCCCTCAACAACGCCGACGATGATTACACAAAAGCAGTCTCTGCTCTCAACGAGTACAATGGTGCCGAACTCCCTTCCCATCATCAGATTAAGTCCATTGTCTCGCAGATTACCGGAGTCGAGGAAATGAAGCACGATATGTGCATCAACACTTGCATTGGCTTTACTGGCCCTTTTGCATCTCTTGATCACTGTCCGGAGTGTCGTGAACCACGCTACAGTCAAGAGCACCTTGTTGCAACAGGAATCAAAGTTCCCCGATGCCAGTTTGCCACGATACCTATTGGCCAGCAGCTTCAAGCTATTCATTGAAGTCCAGAGGGAGCAATGGACATGCGGTACCGTAATTTGCAGACGCAGCAGATTTTCGATGACCTCAATCAATCACGGGGTTCTAAGGAGTCCTACAACGACTTCTTTGATGGCAGCCAGTACCTTGAAGCTGTGAATGAGGGGAAGATCAAACCCGAAGATCATGTCCTCATGTTCTCAACCGACGGAGCCCAACTTTTCAAGAATAAGCAGTCAGATTGTTGGATGTCTATCTGGGTTGTTTTAGACAGATCCCCCGAGACTCGCTACAAGAAGAAGTATGTTCTGCCAGGTGTCGTTATTCCAGGACCAAACAAGCCAAAGAATCTCGATTCATTTTTATTTCCTTCATTTCACCATCTCTCCGCAATCCAACAAGAGGGTCTCACCATCTGGGATGCATCACGCAATATCACTTTCACATCCAATCCGTTCCTTGCACTTGGCACTGCAGATGGACCCGCACTCGCATATCTCAATGGCTTTGTAGGTCACCATGGCAAATTTGGGTGCCGTCTACACTGTGGAATGAAGGGACGTCACAAAGCTGGGTGTCCACACTACTTCGCAGCCCACAAGAAGCCACCTGATTTCAATGTCGAAGGCTGTGATCATCCGGATGTTGATGTACGCAATCTTGGAACATGCTCACCCGAAGTATATTGGAAGGATTTGGTCTATGTCCTCTTGTCAACCACCAATGCCCAATACAGACAACGCCGTCTAGAAACTGGTATTTCAAAGCCAAGTATATTCCTTGGCTTCCCTTCGAATCGCATTTTTGGAGTTCCGACGTGCTTTGGTTCTGACATTATGCACTTATTATCACTCAATATCCCTGACCTCTTAATCCCTCTCTGGCGCGGGACATTTGAATGCGACAAGGACGATGATAAATCCACCTGGACATGGGCAGTTTTGGTTGGCGATGCTTGGAAGGAGTTTGGTAGACTCGTTGAGGAGTCCACATCACACCTTCCTGGGTGTTTTGACCGTCCCCCCCGAAATCCCGAGAAGAAGATTAACAGCGGCTACAAAGCATGGGAGTTTACACTACTCCTCTATGGCCTATGCGTCGTTTTCCTTCATGGTGTACTTCCCAATCAATATTGGGTTCACTTCTGCAAGCTCGTCCGAGCTGTCCGTATCATTTCACAACACCACATCACTCAAACCGAGCTTTGTGTGGGTGCTCGCCTCATGATAGAATTCATCGAGGAATTTGAGGACCTATACTACCAGTGCCGTGTGGATCGCATTCATTTCATGCGACAAAGTATTCACGCTCTTGGACACTATGCTACCGAAGTGCAAAGCAAGGGTCCACTCATATGCGCTTCACAGTGGACTATGGAACGAACAATTGGAAATCTAGTTGTAGAAATGCGACAACCATCAAAACCTTATGAAAATCTCTCGCAGCGTGCTTTTCGGCGTGCTCAGCATAACGCTCTCATGTCAATTTTCCCCATTCTCGATCCTGACTACAACAAGCCACCCTTTCCCAAGTGGTCAAAAGATATCGGTGGTGGCTACGCACTACTCAAACAACAAGAACGTCATCGACACTCGACATCTGTCGCTGAAGGCCGCGTCATTCAACTCTACCTTCAAGCTTATCACCCACAGTCACCTGAGTTTGGCTATTTCAACGATGATGGTAGCTTTCGCATCATACGCTGGGCTCGGCTGCGGCTACCAAATGGCCAAACTAGCCGTTCATTATTTGCAACAAGGGAACGACGACACAATGCCCGGCGTGCTCGCAACGCAAAGGTACTTACTTCTTCCAAGTTTAGTCAACCAAATACTAATTTCATTGCGCAGTTGATTATTGAGGGTGCTGTATACTTTGCCGAAGTACAGTTCTTTTTTCAGATTCTGCCTAGCGCGTTGCACGAAGAATTTGAGCCTCTTGCACTGGTGTCTCTATATTCAGATCCTGACCGCGATCTTCTACGAACATCCAGTGAGACATTCTACACTTGCACGTACCAAGGTCAGGCCGGCCTCGCTGTTGTGAAAGCAACATACATACAGTCCGTTGTTGCCATGGTCCCCCATGTACTGAATGATGTTCATCGTTTCTACATGTTCGAGAAGCCTGGGCTCGATGTTGCGGACTTGGGAGGGTTTCTTCGCACAGAGGATGATGGGGATGGTGAAGATAATGACAATGAATAAACTAATTCTCTACTAGTAGTATCGCATGACGTGTTGTAGTACGATAAAATACTATATGTTACTTCAGACTGTGTTTGACTTAGACTTAGAAGGTATTTCGGAAATCGCCGTCACAGGTTATCTCAGTCCAACACCACGCACAGTGACCACGATGAGTTGGCAGCACTCCCATGAGGACAGTCCCGCTCACGATGAGTTCTCAACGGATCCAACAGCACATAGACGTAGATCTTATGTTCAATGTGACCCTTACTCGTCTACCAGTGACCTTTCTGATGCACTACCGCAATCGCCAGATTCTATGCATCATCCATCCTTTGATGACAGCTGCAGGATAACAAGTCGGACAAAACATGACAATGATTTATTCTATCAAAGTGTATGTACCATCTTCTTCATACAGGTCATGCTTGAAAGCTGACAGTATCCTTGTAGGACAACAATTCATTCAGTAGCAGGTCCGCAAGCGACAGCTCATCTTCATTCTCGCATTCTTCAATTTATCCTCACTCGCACTCACATTTGCATTCTCATACATCCCATGGCCTCCATTCACGAAATTCCCGCGCATATAATCAGCATACTGCCGTTCCGCATCCCCAGTCACAACACGAGTTGCTTCATCTCGAAAACGCAGAGCTCAAGAAGGAGATAGAAGTACTACAGCAAGAAAGTAAGACTTTGAAGAATAACTCGTACGACATGAAGAGCAAGCACGATATTGAAGTTGCAATACTCACATCGCGACTTGAGCAGACAGAGTAAGTCCCAATTCGTCATGCACTACTATGAGTTGCTAGCTTATATGTGAATCTCAAGGACATTATATCAACAACTTCTTAAGCGCATGGATGTGTTAGCTACTACCTCCACTGGGAGTGGCTCACAAGACCCCTTCCTTGAGCTTTATCGCATGGCGCGTGATGCTGACAAGACGCTACCTACATATCAACGAGAGGACTACCACGGCACGTATTATTGGACAAAGGAGGAATGGCACCGAGAGTATCAAAATGGCCGTGGTGTTCTTACCGTCAAGAAGTCGTCCAAGTCAGGTGCAACAAATTATCTTGTTGCTGAAGACGGCATCGTTGCTTCAGAATCAGAGCAACAGAAAATGCGAAATCAACTTCATGCAGCCTGGCGTACACTGCTTGATCAAGGTCTAGCCCCAACAACATGGATGGCCGCTGACATCCGTGCCCTCGAATTCATTCGTTTCACTATGCGCCAATCGTTCATACACTTCCGCCTTTGTGACGGATATTGGAAAATAGATACCTTTGCTAGTCGGCACTATCCGCAGTGGACATCTCGCCCCAAAGAAGATCATCACCGAGTCAAGGTGAAGCGAGAAAAAGTGGACGCCGTGAATGTCAAGGTCGAACAAGTAACTCAAGACTCCATATCTGCTGCGTTGCCTTCTGGCACATCTAAACGGCCCCAGTCAATTGCTATATCACCTCAAGTTCGCATCTCGAAGAAGATGAAAGAAGCTCATCTCATCCCCTCTCCCCCAGTGTTCACTGCTAATCATCACGATGCGTGCCTGGTTGCCGAAACGACTCGAATTGATGCTATGTCTGACAAACCCACCTGTGAACATATATCCGACGACCCTGTTGCTTTTGAGCCCAGTCCTCTCGACGAGCCAATTAACCTTACTAGTTCAGATGCAAATGTTCAGTTGTCTCGAACTGCCACTGTAGTAGGTCCACCGAGGCTCGAAGTTCAGGAAAGTCTCTTTTGTTGTTGCACGACTTGGATCTAACAATTACCGTTAGATTATGGATCCACTCAAGGGTCTGTTTCCAGACCGATCAGACAGCCATTCCACAGATATCGTCTCCGTACCCGAGCCTCCCAGCATTACTACGACGCACACAGCAAGCACTTCTGTTGGTGACGTGGATCCGAGTCCTGGCAACGCACATTCACAGCCACGAGCTCCGTCTGAAATGTCTTTCATGCAATACTTATCGAGAGCGATGCATGTCAATGCTACACTGCCAGTCCCCACAACCGTTGCCGTACCCACACAGAACACTGGCGCGAAGTCCGAGAATTACGATGCGGCTGCAGAGGCCAAATGTGCCAAGAAGAAGGAAGTAGTACCGGTAAAGCAATCCACTCGTGCCACCGCAAAGTACGTGTGGCAGTTATTGAGCTCATCAACACCACTTCTTACAAAGGATTTTTCACAGGAGTCTCTGTCGAATAGATTGGTGCCAGGACCACACCGAAGGCTCAAACGGACAGTTTGAGGCATATTGGAAGAAGCTCGATGCTTCCATCAAACAGGTACCATTGTTTTTGACTCCCGAGTATTGCTTCTGTACAATTACTCTCCGATGCAGAGCTACAACGACAAGCTGGCCCTCGTTAAAATAGCCAAGTCAGGTGCCAAGTCGATGCCCCGCACTGTCACGCCTCCAGTCACTAGCCCATCGAATGATTGCACTGCGGACTCGGATGCGAAGGGTGATACGGCAGACATACTGTTGCTACTCCAATCTGTCTCAGCGTCCGCTGGTTGATTCCCATTTTCCGTTTCTTTGCACGCCAAGCTCTCGCATGATACCTAATACCACAGACATTTGCTGCATAGTTCTGTCGTCCACTGGATAGTCTGTCGTCCTGCATATCCCGCATAGTCTGTAATTGCTTTGTTGTCGATCCACATGTGTACATGCCCATACATGCCCGCCATATTCGGCGAAATTCGTTACAGTTCGTTACAGATATTGGTTGGAACATACATGCGTATACACGCACTGTTTTGACGTGTATGGGCCTGGAGTAGCCTTTGACTGGGCCTGATGGACAGCACATGTTGTTCACATTCCTGCCATGCCAAAGTGTGAGTACCCCTTTTATTATGATGCTCGTCGTTTTCTAACTGAATTATCAGTTTTAGGAGATCATTAATCATTGCTTGATGTGGTTTTGCACTTTTGCAATTGCCTGAACTCCTCCGCTTTGGACATGCATGTCAAGCTACA
>JRHT02000041.1:17086-258550 GCA_011800875.2 Suillus brevipes Sb2 | reverse complement strand
AGACTATGTATAGGGGGGATGTTATACTGTGTTCCATTCGTCAAAAGGAATCGTGACACAAAGTAATGTGCACGATTACACAGAGCTAGACACACGCCGCACTTTGGCTAGGGATAACAAGAAAGAGGACAGAGTATAACCACGCATGTTACTAAAGGAACCTTAGAAGTGAAGTTGGCATCCGACGTAGGAGTACGTGAGTTATCCGAGTAGCCGTAAACCCCGAGCATGAGCGATGCGAGACCTGGGGTTCTGAACCTTCTACTTCCTAAGCACGGTCAAAAGAGGGCTGAGACTTCTACCACAACTTCTGGACGTAGGCAAAAATACCATCTTCACGAGGTGCTGACTACCGTAAATAATAGTTACGAGCGTAACAGCGGTGTTGAGAACTGCTGCGACTATTCAGTAAACATGCATCTGGTACCGGGCTTACTGATTTTCGGCATCTTAACTCCGATCGGTCAGTAGCCGGTCAAGTACATAATCGAAAACTACCGGCAGGCTTTCTTCTGCGTAACGACTTACGCGCTCTTTCTCATTCTGCGAGCGCAGAGTTTAGAACTATGAGACTATCACAAAGTAGGTCAACCAACACATCAAGGCGGACGAGGAACGCTTCGAAGCGTCGGAGGCGAGCCTTTCGCAGAGAGAGGGCTGCTTAAAGTTGCTCTAGCGACTCGTTAGATCGCAACAGACGGACTTCAACGACTTACTGGAAAGCAACTGCACGCACCTGCGAAACGTCGACAAGTTAGTTGTAGCAGCTCCCGAAAAGGTACCGCTTATCTACCACGCGTCTTTCATTCTTAAAGCTTCATCAAACTTATAGTTACCTTCGACTTCCGTTGTAGAGAAAAATAATCGCCTCGCTATAGAATGATACGTAGTGGTAGTCCTGTCGTACCACAAACTAGGCTTTAACACGTGTGGGTGGTCTTAGGGGTGCATCGATTATGATCGTCACTACTTCACATATGAAATCGCTGTCTATAGGGTCCCCGACTGCCACTACCCTGATATACAAAGATAAAGTGCCTGACGGACAGTATGATGGTGCAGACACGAACCGACACAACGGCCATTAAAGAAACTACAGGAGCCACGCTCCCTACATCTCTTACGTGACGGAGGACAACCCCTTCGGACTATAATTAGTACGCCAACGCCTACACTAGTACGTTAGGTAGTATGGCGAACATGAACATGATTCGTCGACACGTAGTTGTTGTTTGGTGGTTACTATCGTAGTCGGTTCAGGTTACAATGTAGCATAACGTCCCGTAGGCACAGTCACAGGCACCATTTCCTAGACCTACTCAAGTCGACGCACCGCACTTTGACCTTCTATCGTATTATAACAAGGTCGGAACTTAGAACTTGGGCAGCGATACTTCTAATTCGTAATTCACAGGCTCACTTTCTTTTTCAAATTCGAACTCGGTATGATGGATGGCGTGAATCTGGTCATCATAATCATGAATGAATCACGAAGCCAACCGAAACCCTCGTTCAAACTCTTATGTACTCCAGTTGTACTCCAAGTTGCGTCCCGACACTGTATATATTCGTGGCAGTGCATCACGCACGTAGCCAGTGCGAAGACGTACAGTGCGTGGAGTACAACAAGCCTAAGTCATAAGTCAGTACGCCCACTCAGCGGCTTTCGGTGTCGCGCGCCAATTCATACATTATAAGTAGGGTTTCCCAGAGCTCGAGGTTTGGAGGGGAAGAGGTCGGCCATCGCGCCGATGAGCGGGCTGGTAGCGGTGGAGCTTCTAAAGACAAATATACTTACGGGAGCCCGAAAGGAGACGGGTACAAAAGTGTGAAGCACTGGTACTTCGTGACCGAACACAAACTCCAGAAACGAAGAATATATCATATAAGGGACAGTATTATCTAACGTATTGAACTTAGTACTTATGTTAGGCCGTCAAGATCGTAACGGTGACCCCGTATTGTAATGACACAAATGCAAGAAAAACTTGTCAGCTGATGCTGTCGACCTTCAGTTCTGGCACGAAGGTAACGATTTGCACTCACACCGAAACAACAGTAAGTGCGAAGTTTGGATTCTGGCCCATACCTAGCTCAACGTTAACATTCGCCGATTGACCAGTTAGCCTGCTTGCTTATCTGAGAGTCACAAGTGGGAAATTTTGATTAACCTACTTGACCAAATTGCCAATACCTTGCACCAAAAGGCATATACTAGGTGGCAATTTGCTGATATCGCAGATATCTTCTATTCGAGAGGGGATATGTTATCCTACATCCCGTGGCATTTTAGCACATAAAAGCAAGGCGTCTTCAATATAGCCCTCTTCAGATTGATTTCATACTTTGTCACATTCTCACAACAATGCATGTCCCCTTTATGCTCGCCGTTGTTGCTGCCTTGATAGCTTCAATATCTGCCAGTGACACGGACAGTGAAAAATGTCCTATCTTTTGCCTAACACGGTCAACCTGCAAACGCTGCACGGATAAAATTTGCGTGAGCATGGTAGCTTATGTCCTGGATTCGACTGCTTGACTCACTGACTGGCAGGCGATCTTTGTATGCTCCTAGTGTGGCAGTGAGTCGTGTTTCTGCTTTCACATCAGTATAGAATGGTTGATGGCATGCCACGTAAGTCACTAGTGGTGTTTGATGAGTTGATCAACAGATTTGCTTCTGAACAAGCTTACTGCCGCTCGAGCGATGAATGCATAGAGGATGCAAAGATCGATGTATTTCGTAGCCTGAAAACGTTACCAGATAGCAATGGAGGCAGTCAAACCATCTTTCGACTGGGCGAGGATTAATGGCAGGGAACACTTCTGGCCCAAGAGAGATGAGTAAAATCATGCTCACGGAAGCTTTATTTACATCACTGGAACCCAATCTGCCCCTTTAGCGTACCGTTGCGTCATTTGGATGAAGATGGGCTGCCCGCAGAGGGGTCAGCTGCGATATCATGTAAGTTGTACCACCCTCGACCTGCCAGCCGACTTTTTCCAAGATTATGTGCGCTATATCGCCAAGCTCGTACTTCCCCGCAACGTAGACTTGGTCTTGCGGTTTGGTGAATGACCATAGTTTGTACGTATAGTAGTCTCGATTTATTCCAAAGGCCCCTCCCAGAGGGATAGAAACGCGCTGCAGATATAGGTCGACCACGCATTGTGACAGCTGGTTGTATGCGGGCCCCAAAAGCGGCCCATTTGCCGCGTCCACTGTGATCCGTGATCTCTGGTAAAATGATCGTTTCAAATTCAGGGTGCCCTTGATCATTAGTAAGAAACGCGGCATGCATTTGAAGGTTTTGACGAGTAACATGGAACATGTTGATCACAGAGGACAAGATTACGACAGCATTCATCTGCAAGCATGCAATCAACCTCTTGTTAATGGACAGACAATGAAGTCAAAATAACGGACGTGTTCATAATCGCGGTTGTGGTCTAACCAGCGACCAGTGGTTAGCCCTGCATCAGCCTGAGTAGCTTCACTTGGTGTATGTGTAGCATGAACTCACGAAATGCAGGTCTAGGCTCTAGCCAGAAACAGTGACTGAGTCGGATACATCACGAAGTTGGATCCATGCGTCAAATAATTAGGCTCTGTGTCTCATCATCGATACTAGTACTATCATAATCGTTATCCTGATGCGGTAGTGCTTCAGGTGCATCGTTGCATCTGTTCCACTAACATGGATCCTATGCTGGCTATGTCAAGGTGATATCATGCCCCTACTACATTCGGGTCAAACCCTAAGATCCCTGAGAGCTGGGTAGATTGCCGAAAATTTTGTCTCTAGCAGAGAAAGGGAGTGAATCTTTGCAGCCATGGGAATGCTAAGTTGAGAGTAAAGTTCGTTCGCCGTTCGGGTCATTCAATCCAAATGTGGACAAAGAATGACAAACAAACGCGCTTTAAAGTCGCGTCGCGTCTTTCAGTCGCACTTCTATTTCGTTACTTATTCTGCATCTTGATGCCGCTATGGACACATCTACGTTGTCACGTCAGCCCGATATTCTTGCTATCGCAAGGGAGCAGCTCGGCTTTCCGAAACACGTGAAGGTAAGCACATGTTGATTGGCGCTCGGATGTGCGGTGTCGTTTGTGTGGCTGAATATATTTCAGGACGCGTCTGTTCCCAAGTCTTATCTCACTGCGCTTCGTCGGCATCTAGACATTGATCCCTATGACACCAACGTACGCTTCTATCAGATCAGGCGCCACCTCACTCTTAAACGACCTCAATTACAGTTTAGAGTCACGCTGCAGCCAAAGACAGGATGTATGCGCTCCTTGTTGCGGATGTGAAGATTCGCTGAGTTAGATTTACAGATGGCGTGGTCACATGCTTGGAGCAAGATTGCGCTGCTATCAATATTCCATTGAGTGCCAGATCTGGCCGCTCGGATGGCAAAACAGATGGTTTTGGTAGTTTGGCCAATTATACGGTACGGTTTTGCATGTGCGAGTCTCTTTGCGTATGAACATCACCTCCTTAGGTCCATACCAGTACAACGAAGCATAAACAGGCGAGACTTTTGCGCGTCAAAATGCTTCATGCTAGGAAGGCGATCAAGAATGAAACGGTAAGTAAAGTCGCGTTTTCTCCCAACTCTATCATGTCAATGATTGCGCAGTCAAATGTACTTGTGTCAGACTCCGCCATTGATGCAAAGCCGCCACGAGGTGGTTTGTTGGCACAACTTGATGCAAACCTGAATGTAAACAGCCTCTCCGGCCCAGGCACATCTGTACGACGAGCCCCAACATTGAAAGCGTTCGTGTCATTGCCATCGAGGCGCGGAAGTATCGTAAAGCCTGAGCCGGCTGACACTGTCATTCCTCGAAAGCGCACGTCCTCGTCTCTCATATTTTTGGGTGCGGAGAACGAGGAAGACAATTCTACTGTCTCCACTCTCCCCGTATCTAAGCGCACAATTCTTCAACCGCCCAAGGCGCTTCTGGCGCATGTCAACTCCAACACGCAGCTTTCGCAAGGCCACATTCCCGTACAGCTCGCAGATCAAAAGGCTGTGCTTCCTGTGGCCCACCAGCCATCCTTGCACCGCAGTTTTGATGAAACCAGTTCAAGGATCACCAACATTCAGAACGACCTTAACTCCCTATCCAAGCCTTCTAAATTGACAAAAGACAGGACCGTCGCTCAAGGACCCTCAGCTATGATGTTCCAGGTCCCTCGCCACAATGACAACGCTGCCAGATATTCTCATACAGCTCTAAACCGCCCTGTTGCATCGGGATCACGCGTTCGTCTCGACGTTGCTATGGAGTCGGACACAGACTCTGAGGAGGACTGGGAGCTGCCTGATATCTTGGGGGGTGCTGGAACTTGTGACGCACGTTTTGACGAGGATGGCGACTTCTACGGAAGAGGTAAAGACTTGTTTATCGGACCGACTGCGAACCCGGGCGAGTACGTCGCGAAATCTTCTTGAATGAATGTGTTCTCATGTTCTCGTTTCTGCACTGTTCGCAGTATTGACAAGTTTTTGATCGCTGCTGGCAATGCGGAGCAATTCGATGGCAATGCCAGTGTCGACAAGGCCCTGGAAAAACTCGGATTGAAGAGTTTGTACGATCTGCTTCCCGGAATGGCCATTTCTTTGTTGGCTCACCAGATTATCGGTGTCGCATGGGCGTTGGAACGCGAGAAATGTGGCGACAAGGGAGGTTGTTTGAGCGATGAGATGGGCTTAGGCAAGACAGTGCAGATAATCTCGGTGGTCGTCGCCAACCCCTCCGATGACCCTAGATGCAAGACGAACCTTATCGTTGCTCCGTTGGCTTTGCTGGACCAATGGAAACTCGAGATCGAGATGAAGACTACCAACAATTTGAAGTGTCTAGTTTACCATGGTACGTTCAGAGTTGTATGTGGGTTTCAATTCAATCAAAGTCTCACCTTCTTTTTCGTTGAGGCTCCAATAAACCCCGCAAGAAGACCGACCTGATGAAATACGACGTCGTATTAACTACTTATCATGTGCGTTGAGTGTGATATTCTCCATCAATTACTGACCCTGGGTCTATAGACTCTCGCTCTAGAATGGCCAGACCTAGAGGCGGAAGAAAAAGCCAAACAGAAGGCTCAGAAGCGCAAGAACAGGACCGATTCCTTCATCGTAAGCGATTCGGGGGATGATCGGAAACTTAAGAAGAAAAAGAGAGAATGTCAGCCACTGCGATTACTGTGGGCACCTAAACTAACTTTTTGCAAGTGGGGCTTCTCTTCCAAGTCCAATGGTACCGTGTTATTCTTGATGAAGCACAGAACATTCGCAACCGGCGCACCAGTAATACTTGCCACGTTTTACCCTCCTATATACTCATGACTCTGTAGGAATATCTCGTAGCGTCACCGATCTTGACACGACCTACCGCTGGTGCCTCACAGGGTGAGTATCTCGGCTATCAAGACCATTATTCACTAATTTCTGGACAGTACTCCTATCATCAATGGCCTAGTTGATGCATACGCGTTATTTCGCTTCCTTCGCTTCCGTCCTTGGTACGATTGGCAAGAGTTTAATGGACACGTCTCCATCATCGAGAAAAAAAATCGTACGTCAATGTTCGCCTAAGATCGCACGTTCACTCAATCACACTCTGGGCTACAGCTGAATTGGCGAGCAAGAGACTCCAAGCTATCTTCACATCAATTATGCTGCGTCGCAAGAAGGATTCAATGTTAGATGGCCAGAAACTCATCGAACTTCCCACCAAACACGTAGAAATGGAGAAACTAGAGTTCTCCAAGGAAGAGCTCGAAATATACCAGATGGTATGTTCTGGTAGTGTGTATATGCGTCCCGTTCATTACCATATCTTTCAGGTCGAAGCTCGCTCCCAAGCTAAATTCAATCGTTTTCTCCGTGCCGGCACTGTCCTGAAGTAAGTCAGCTGCTGTTGAGAGGGCATTTTAAAATCTAAATTACTCCTTATTTAGAAATTATCACCAAGGTATTGCACCATTACACCAACGCGCAATCGTCGTTAACCACTCATTTCAAACACAGTCCTTGTGATGCTTTTGCGTCTCCGACAAGTATGCTCCCACCCCGCTCTTATTCAAGAGACCTCCGAAGCCCTTGTTGCAGCAGATGAGTTGAATGGCGGGCATGACCTCAAGGCTGAAATGGCCCGAGCAGCTCGACTGATGTCATCAGATTTTGTGACGAAGCTAAAAGCAAAGTATTTCCAGTGCGCGCTGGCACGTATACAAGCAGAAAGAGAGGTATGTTTCTCCTGTCAAATGGATTTCATGATATTTACACGAACGTACGTAGTCACTAGATGCCACTGCCGATGGTGAGGAATGCCCCATCTGTATGGACACATTCACCGAGGCACGTGTTACGGCATGCGGCCATACATTTTGTCGCGAATGCATTGCCAACGTCCTTAATACTCCCTTTGTCCAAGACGCGGAGGACCCTCGCAAATACCGTAGCAATGAGAAGCCTTGTGAGCCATCCACGTAAAACTTCTTCTTACCACACTCATTTGTTTTACAGGTCCTAGCTGCCGCGCTCCCATTTCTGCAGATACTATTTTCATCCGCAAAGCATTCGAACCTACCGATGCCGAGTTGTCGGGAGATGTGTCGACATCTTCCGATGACGAGATGCCCGAGATCTCTGACATGATGCTTCGGAGATCGAAGGGCAAAGATAGGTCCAGGCGCATCCGTAAAAAGCGTGCTGTGTGTGACTCGGATGACGAATCGGAAGATGACGATGAGGACGACGACATCAGCGATTTCATTGTCGAAGATGGCGAGGATGAAGAAGAGAAGGATGCCAGGCGTGACATCAAGAAACGTCTGAGAACGCGTCGTGCGATGGTTGTCGAGTCTGATGATGAACTTGACGCAGATGAGAGAGAGGTCGTCATAGGTCGGGGCCCCAGGAAGGTGCCTGCTTCCGTGGGTCAAGTTAAAACGATGTCGCGCTTCCTTCCTTCTACAAAGATGAACGTAGGTTGTCGCATTGCGTTTCCAAAATCATTCTCAATGCCGTCTCCCAGCACATGATGGAGCATCTAGAGAAGTGGGCCAAGCAAAGTCCCGGTGACAAGGTGAAGTTCGACTTTCAAACACACTGATCGTGGCGCTGATGATATTTGCAGACAATAATCATATCGCAATGGACCGAATGTCTCAAACTTGTCTCCGACTTCCTTGCTGAAAAAAAGATACCCCATGTCAAGTGCGAATCTTCTGATGGCCTGCCTGCTTACCTGTATTTATGTTATCTTTCGGTTTAGGTACCAAGGATCGATGAGCCGCAGTCAAAGGGATCAGGCCGTCCGAGTGTTCATGGTGGGCAATACTGCACAGGTCATGCTTATGTCCCTGAAATGTGGGGGCGTTGGGTTGAATCTGACAAGGGCCAATCGTAAACCTCCCCAGTTTCTTACATCGCTGCGTTCTGACTTATCACAGGCGTGATTTCACTGGATCTTGGCTGGAGTGAAGCGATCGAAAGCCAGGCGTTTGACCGTGTCCACCGTTTAGGCCAACAGAAAGATGTCTTCGTGCACAGGTTGGTCATTGCCAATACTGTCGAAGATCGTGTTCTTGCTCTTCAAGAGCGCAAGGTAGAGCAAGTCGTACTCTATATCTATACTCTACTGATGCATGGCTTCAGCGAAACCTTGCGGATGGCAGCCTTGGTGAAGGCTCCGGAAAAAAGATTGGCAGTAAGTATTCATTATGAGTTTTCGACACAGTATTAATGAGCACCTCTGATTGCAGGGATGAGTGTCCGTGAATTGGCAAATTGTACGTGCCGTATTGCTCTTTCCTGCACGTTTGCTCACGCTTAGCTAGTGTTTGGTCTCGACCATCGAGGCAACCGTCTTTGATGAGAAGCATATAGGACCACGGCATCCGAAAAATTTCCACCCATTGTGTTAGATGTGTCTGCTTCATTCTTTTCCTGCTACTGGCGCCGTTAAAAAATTGTTCCGGCGGTTATCATTATCCTAATTCATCGGACTTGTAGGCTTATACCCTCGCAGTTGTAATACCTTAGATCTCGTTGGTCTTTTGCAGTCCTCAGTAAATAACTATTAACCTGTAATTTCTAATGTTTGGTGTTGCAGTTCATGTATTATAAAACCATGTGGAGCTACGCACGTAGTTGGCCAATCCAAATTGTTCGTCTTTCAAGCTCATGAAGATACCTTGTGCTCGTTGCACGCAAGTTTAGACCACAGTCAAAACCACTGTTCTTACCCTACGTTATGGATGCTAGACTTTTCTTTCCGTAACGAAGAATGTACGGGCTCAGTGCGTGGCTGCCACTGATACTCTTACCGTCGCCCTCTCCTGTTTCACCTATAATGTTTAAAATTCCTATCGCATATGGAATGTTGACATGCATCATGAAACTTCCAATTAGTATACGCATCAATAAGGACAGATACAGATAGTGAGGTATGTTGTCAGGGTACGGCTCCTCTAGATACCCTACCGGGCCCCAGTGGATTTCTTCATATGGGCAAGAATCATGTCTACTTCGGCGGTGTTCCTATCTGCAAGCTTTTGAAACTAATAGGTTGGATAAGATAAAATGATGAAGTGAGTCAAAAGCAAGTCAGACTCACTTCTTCGAGCTCAACTGAGTGCTTTTTGTAGTCGCCCTTTTTGACACTGGCCTGTTGTATTTTTCGAAGTTGCACCCGGGTATCCTCTGCCATTCGCTGAGCAGTCGCAGTCAGCGCATTGCGGGCTTCAACTGTTGGCCTAAAAGAGAAATAATGAACGAGCATGCCATACTAGGAAGAAGCTAGTGACCTAGGTATAGGAATCTTGATTGTCCTGGAATCCTGTCTCTGAGGAACGATATTTGGTAGCTTTGCGGTATAGAGGGCCTGTTCTACTGCTTTCAAAGTCTACTGGTGCACCAGTAAGTGAACGTCCTCAAGCATAGCCACAACAAGGTGCTCACATGTTCCTCAAACACCGTGATAATCAAGGTTGAGCCATCTCGAACGCCAATCGTGGACACTTCCTCGAGTTTCACAAGTTCCTTTCCTTTGCCTGGAAGTTCTATGCGTACTGGCGAGAGAAGGGCTGGAGTGACCCGACCGCTTGCACGAGTCTCTAGGCTAGCTACCTCTTTGCGATACCACTCGACGGCGGCACTCATCTTCGCCTCAGATTTTCCATATTCCAAACGAGCGGCCTCAGAAGTGAGAGCTTGTTTAGATCCTGGGACCAAGTCTGCAGTAGATTTCGCTTTAGACCTCGAGGCGTAAAACCGGACGTGTGATGTTTTGAATGACCGAGGGATGTCATTGGGTGTAAAGCTGCGCTGTGTCTGACTGAGAAGCTGAAAGCTACTACAAGACACAGTTCTTAGCGAGCAGGAGGCAGCAAGCCGCACAGCACTGGGTAGCGACATGATTAGTATTTGAACTAGAGATCTAAATTGTGCCCAAAAAAAGCGCTCCTTCGTTAGTGATGACCGACTGTCACATGACCGTGACTATGTGTTCACAAAGACAACGACAAACAACAACTTGATTCTTGATAGCAACCATGACAGCCTTTTGCAAACATCTACCAGCATTAGGGCGCGGTAAAAACAGTGCAATAATTATCAATAGCAGTTAATTAAGCGAGCTACGGGCTACTACATTCGAGGGGCGCTGGTTTGCACCTCGTTGAATGCATGATAGCTGCAGCGCGTGGCCCCGATAGGTGATCTGCCCAAGAAAAGGTGAGCTGCGAGGGTGGGCGGCCAGCCTCGCATAGACCTGAAAGGGAAGATTATGCTAATCGAGTCCACAGAGCGTTTTGGCATAATGCGAGGCCCGCCATCATGAAACGTGGTTGAAGGATGGAGGAAAGGGAGTGGTGGGTGGGGAAAAGAAAAGAGCTCGACGGTGACAACGTCGAAGATCTTACTGGTGGAGGAGCGGAAAGAAGAGGCGACGGCTTCTTCCGCTCTTCCAAAGACCATACTCTAAGACTTCGCTCGTTCCTCGCTTCGTCATAGAGCGGCCATCTTTGGTTGACGCTGTAGCGCCTGTTTAGGTTAGTATAATTTGAATAAGCAAATATATTGAGATGAGAACTACAGGGAGCGTGGTACTACGAAGACTAAGAGAATGGGTGATAGCGCGAAGCGCTGTCCGGCCCCGATAGGTGATCTGCCCAAGAAAAGGTGAGCTGCGAATCCCCCGAAGTAATAGGAGTCCCCGACGACGCATCGCAGCGACGCCGAAGAGACCCAGCATAGAAGGAGGGAGGGGGACTACTCACGAGGTAGGGAAGCTATCAGTGTGTTCTGGGCATTGATACACGGAGGATGTCTTCGTGCAAGGAGGGAACTGCTTGCATGTATGGTGCCATGATTTGGGCGTGCTTTCGTAGGTAGAGTTGAAAAGCATCGCTGGCCCAACGTCCTTTCGTTTTGACGACGTCGAATGGGACGTTGCGGAGCAGATATTCGAGCGTGGATCCTATGCGGATGCCGTGTCCTTGCAACGGGTCTAGACCAGCGGCTCTGGCTGCCTGAGCGAGACGGGTAATGAACTTCTGTTTTGTTAAAGGGCGGTGCCCATTCTTGAACCGGTAGGAGAAAAGAGCGCATCCAGGAGGAGGCTCGTTGATTCTGAGGTGTTGTAGCAGGGCTTGTTCAGGGTCTGAAGGACCGTTTTGTTGCGCGAAGGAGACGTCCTCTCCTACTCTGGAAGTCTTGGTCTGTGGGATGAAAAAGACTCGCATCTCGAGGTTATTGCGGTCACGCTCGATGCGCATGTCTGACGGCTTGACGTGGACCTTGGGGTTGAATGACGAAAGAGTTGGGACGGTGAATTCTCCCACCCGAGCTGCGCAGTAAAACGAAGTGGTGAGGCAGCTGAAGACGGAGGCGTCAAGAGGTATATCTAAGTTCATCTGTTCTCGAAGAGAACAGATGAAGTCGACGGTGTATGGACGGCGTTTCTTGCGTTTCGAGGAGTTCGGGGTCATGTTCTCTGAAGCTTTCAAGAGATTGTCGATTTGTACGTCGTCGAGGGACCATTTGAGGCCATGGAGGATGTGCCACGCTCGTACGCCGAAAACGTAGTTTGCGATGGTTTTGCCTGAGTATGAGCCGGCTGCGAAGGTGATGAAGGCGGAAATGAGGACGGAAGATGCGGGAGCTCGGTCTAGCTCTGGGATTGAGCGGGAGTCGCAGTACACGTGGAATACCAGTAGTCCTGAGCCATATGACTCGTGGGTGCTCTCGGCCCAGGCGTGACACATGACGTCTTGGATGCGCGTCATGTCTTCTGTTGAGAGGAAGTTCGGTTTAGTGCGGGATACGAGTGGGAGCCAGAGACGTAGCCTTCGCTTTGCAGGGCAATGCGGGCGTAAGGCAGAGGGCATAGGGTTGAGATCAGGAGGATAGGCTAGGTGCCGTTTCCCTTTGGTTAGCTAGGGCTGCCGTTGGAGAATTCGTAGGAGAACTTACTATACTTCCGTCGCTTGGAAGAGCTCCTCTCCTTGTCGCTCGAGGACTCGGTTCTCAGCAGCGCGCTTAGCATCTTTGAGTGCGGAGTGGGTCTTTGGGGCTGTGGGAGTTGCGACGCTGTGGAGGAGGCCTTTGGACTCGTTTGCGTGTAGAGGGGCGTCGAAATCGACGACGAAGTCCCGGATGGAGGGAGGGATAGGAATGGGGGGCAGAAGGAGGGAGCGATGAGGAAATTTTCCACGCGACGGGTCGTCTGCGGGGTTAAGAGCGCTAGGGACATAGCGCGAGAGGACGATGCAGGGAGCGGATTCAGTGGCGTGGTGAACGCGCTTGAAGACTGTGTTGGTGGGACGGTTTCGGCTGCGGCCTTTCCACCAACCCTCCACAACTCCTCTGTTGTCTCCGTATACCTTAAAGCAAGGGAGTGGGTTGGGTTGGGATCTCTGGATGATGCTGAGGACGAGGAATTCGAAACCGATGGCCTCGGCCCATCCAATGTCACGACTGTCGGCTTTCCAGCCTGGGATGAGGCGCCATGCGCGCCACCAACCGTCGATCCAAATCGCGATTCCCATGCCTGAGCTAGCATCCGAGAAGGCGTTTGGATCGGTGACGGTGCATGGGCCAGGGATCGTTCTGCTGACGAGAGGTTGACGGAGGGTGGCTGACCACCATCTGAGGTCTGCTGCACAGTTCTTTGGTGCGGTGTGTGGCACGAAAGGACGGTCACCGCAGACGGAGAGCATGGTCTCCAGTTCGGTGATGTAGGCTCTTCCGGCAGGAACAACGAGGGTAGCGTGGAGTAGTTTGCCGTGGAGTTTCTGGGTTTCGAGGAGGGTGTGACGAGGTTGGGTCTCCCATGCCGAGATGGCCGCCAGGTATTTTTCCTTTTTGCTTCCCGGGATCTCGATTGAACGCTTGTCGAGATCCCAGGTGAAGCCAGTGAACGGCGGGTTAGAGCAGAATTGGGTGTCCTTGGAGACTTCCCAGGGAGTACCAGTCTGATTTGAGAGGTAGTCGATGTCGGCCATGCAGTACGCGAATTCGGCATCTCTAGCGGAGCGCGGGGATCTTTGGGAAAGATCGAGGAGGGGGAAGGAACAGTCCTCGTCGTACTCTTCCGGCTGGTCGTTTGGCAATGTGAGCCCTCGGTACCACCTTCGTCCTCCATCCGTTTGCAGACCTCCTTGGTCTCGGATGCCTTGGGCCCAACCTCTCCGTTGCTCATTGTACTTTTCCAAGCACTGCCGAAGGACGCGGAAAAACAGGTGGTCATCCACCCATTTCGACAACGGACCGATTCCCTCGCTACGAAAAATGTCAGCTCCTGCGTCAGCGAGACCTCCATAGGAACCAGCTGCTGACGAGCAGCCGAAGCAGAAACTGGTATCAATGGCGAAGCTGCTTTCGCTCGTACGGACCACGAGACCTGGGTACTGGGATGGGTGGAGTGGGATGGTTCTATATGCCTCTGCCACGTCTCGGGTAGCGCCTTGGGAGCCGGGAGGTAGGCGCCATATAAGCAGGCATATGGTAGAAAATGTGCCGTAGGTACAAGGATATATATTAGAGTCAATGAAGGAGTTGATGGAGGCAATGGGACGAGTAAGGTACGACGAGCTATGAGACAGATTTTGGATGAGGCGAAACTTTCCCGGTTTCCCTGGTTTTGGGATGATGGACAGAGGAGCCGTTTGAAACGGTCCGATGAGAACCTCCACTTCGGCTTTTGATAGCGGGCCGAGGTATCTTCCCGAGCTATATTCTCGGTTGAGGATGGTAGCAAAGGCATCGGCGTGTTCATCGACGGAAGGACTATTAGGAGGAGTGTACGTATGGGTGATAATGGGGATACTACCAGTGAAACCGTGCTGTAAGGAATGAGGTATGTGAGGATATGTAAGTATGAGACCAGATTTATTAAGTAATTGGAGCCAGGTGTTAGCGTGGTAAGGAGTGAGGGCTTTACACTTCCTGGCCTCGAGGGCACTTCTGAGCGCCGTGATCCGTGTTTCCGCATCCCGAGCACTCGTGGATGTGGTCTTTGCTGGTGCTTGCGCATCCGTTTGGGCGCTGCCAGTCGTAGCAGAGCTGCAGCCCTTGGGCATTGACAAGACGACCCTCTGCACTTCTTCGACAGGATGTAGGGGTCTTGTTGTCCCAGAGAAGGTCGCTTTTGCACTTGTGGATGTTGTGTGCGAAACGGCCGAGGCAAAGAGCGCAGGCATGGTGGCCGGAAGATGCTGTGCCTCCCTGAAAAGGGCGTTTGTCCTGGGATGGCCGCTTGGGGTCTTGGCAGGGACGCTGGCGGTTTGGAGATGAGGAACGAGGTGGCAGGCGTCCTGACGAGTTGCGTGCAGGGGATCTTGATCGAGATCGAGTGGGTCTCGTGGAGGAACGAGCTTGGTTGCGGTGAGATGAGGTGTGGGACTCACGTCCGTTGCCCTGCGATGACATTGCCAGCTGAAACTGGGTTTGGGAGAGCGATCGGATTGGTAGCGCGGCCAGGGAGAAGTACCCAGTTGGGTGGTAGGTGGGAGGAAGCAAGGGGGAGATAGCGGGTAAGGGGAAGCAGGTGTAAAGCAGCGGGCAAGAGGAAGCAGGTGCATGGCAGCGGGTGAGAGGAAGCGAGTGAGAGGTAGCAGGTAAGAGGAAGCAGGTGAGAGGCAGCAGGAAGCAGGAAGCAGGGAGCGGAAGCGGAAGCAGGGAGCGGAAGCGGAAGCAGGGAGCGTAGGTGGAAGCGAAGAGTAGGGCAGTGGAGGCAGGGGAGGGATGGGATAGTGGGAACGAGAAAGAGATAGTTAGTAGATGCTCTGCGTTCTGGGGTGTGAGGCGGACGAACCTCAGTTAGACTCTCTAGGCGAAGCTTGTTCCAAACTTCCTCCGCCAGGTTCTTCAATAGAGTTGTGTTGAAAACGCTGATGTCGAATGCATTATCGAGAGCGAGGGTATCGTGCCAGTCTCTCCGAACGCGTGCAGCATAGAGCAGGAGGGCGCGCTCGCCAAAGGGTTCAGAGCGTTGAGGGTGTGAGACGACATTCATGAAGAACATTGTGATGGCGCGCTGATGCTTTTCCGGCCATTTCAACTTGTTCATATACAGTAGGAAACTGTTTTTGGCCATGTCGAACTGCCTCCATTCGAGGCTGTGATCTTGAATGACTTTGCGGGATGGTTTGAACGCTGCGACTGGTTTCAAAGCGATAAAGTCGTCCACCTTGGTGAAGCCGAAGGTACTGTCCGCTGCTGACTTTGCTTCGTCGGCAGCCTCTCTGCATCCATCTGGGCTGAAGTACCATAGCTCCACGTATTCGAAAGACTTGAGTTTGTGAATGGCGTACTGGGAAGGACGGTGAGTGAGGGTGTCGCCTACCGAAGCTCCTGCCTGAAAGTCGTTGATCTTGGGTTTCTTCTTCTCGGTTTCGCGCCGTTCTTTCTCAGCTTCTTGTTCAAGGAGAACTCTCTCTTGCTCGAGGAGTTCACGTTCCGCTTGGGCTGCCTCAGCTGCGAGCCGGGTTTCTTCGTTAACCTGTAGTGTCCATGCTGCCAGGCGGATGTCTCGGTCTTGTTGCCATCCTGTGGCCAGCTCGTTTGCTGCTTCGTCATGGGTTAATTGAGTATTCCCGATGATACGGTTTCTTATGCCTTCGAAGGTGGCAGAAGTGAAGTCAGGTTCAATGTCTAGGGCTGGGTCGGATGCGATGCGGGGCATATTGAGGTGTAGAGGAAGGA
Source organism: Suillus brevipes Sb2 (assembly GCA_011800875.2). Lineage (NCBI taxonomy): Eukaryota > Fungi > Basidiomycota > Agaricomycetes > Boletales > Suillaceae > Suillus > Suillus brevipes. Next base: position 242,323 of record JRHT02000041.1, on the reverse strand, counting down.
TTCAGGGTTTGTATTAGCTTAAAGGGTATTTCTAGGGATAGAAGATTCTACTGGGATAGAGAAGAAAAGAAAAGAGCTCGACGGTGACAACGTCGAAGATCTTACTGGTGGAGGAGCGGAAAGAAGAGGCGACGGCTTCTTCCGCTCTTCCAAAGACCATACTCTAAGACTTCGCTCGTTCCTCGCTTCGTCATAGAGCGGCCACACTTGTCACAGAGTTGTTACTATTGAAAAACTTTGTCACGGTTGTACTAGTAGCAGTAAGTACTACAAGTTGTACTACAAACTATTCGATGTGGTACCGCATAATCATGGATGAGTCGCCTGGTCTATCGTCGGGACTACAGAGCTGCAAATCGGATCATATAGGTCTGGGCGCGCCATTGCATGAACTAACCGCAAATACTCAGTTTTGCACTTGATATGAAACTAGTATTGCAGTGGTTCGGCAAAGACACCGATCAAGTGAGTCCATCGGATTTGCCCAGTGCCAATGGACCTTTTGATTGATGCTACTCTGGCTTGGAGTTAAATAGGGCTATAAGAGGCTCGATGAACTTGGAGGCTTCATTCCAATCATAATGCTAACGACTGTTTGTTTGAGAACAACCTAGGACGATGAGTCCGCGGAGGACATTAATATCACTAGTACTGCTATTTACTGAGCCTGCCTTGGGCAATTGGATCGATCACATTGGACTGCCTCGTACCCCTCTCTGCCTGCATACTCCTATGTTCACACAGTATTAGCACAGGCGGCCGCCACCTCTAGGATGGGGACCCACCTACCCTCGAGGCGCGAGAACCCAAACAGGGTGAGTGTAACAAATCGTTGCTTGGCATCTGACTCAGATCATGTGCAAGGAACATTGCAGATCCGAGTCGCAATCTCAACCTCAATTGACCGATTAGCGACGGACCTATTGAATAAATTCAATTGAATTGACTTGGATTATACCGTATGCTTAGCATTCCGGCTCTAGGCCCCTCTAGGATAAAGCCCCTCTGCTTTTGCAATACAAATAGACCACAAATCTCTGCTAAATTCCCAACAACTCTTCACCGACTTCATCTCAATACACCATGTACTCGAAGCTCATTACTGCCGCACTCGCCTTTGCTTGCGCCTTTGCTCCCATTGGCGCGGTCAGCGTTCGCAGGGACAGTGATAAGGTATGTCGTCGCTTTCCTAGACTTCATTGTGTGTAACAAACTTTTCCGAATCATCTCAGCCCCATATGGCTCGGGACACTCCCCCTTCCACGGCTGCTCCAGTCTCGTGCAACAGCTACCAACTTTGGCAGGCCAATTACGGAGTAAGCGCTACTTGTCTTATGTTCTTCCTGCGCTCACATTTCCGACCCAGTACCAGGGTGGTTCCTCTGTTATTTTTAACAGCCAACTATGGACTGCTAAACAGTGGACTTACAATAACAACCCCGAATCTTCCGCCGCCGAGTGGACTCAAATCGGGTGTTGCACGGAACCAATTACCAACAAAGCCGATTGCACAAGCATTCCTGGATGGAACCAGAGTACTGCGTATACCAAGGGCGTTAAGGTAATTTACAATGGGCGTCTCTGGATTTCTACACAGTCGACTCAGAGCAACCACCCTGGCGACACTTCCGGAACTTGGCAGTATTTGGGGGATTGCAAGGCAACCTCTTGATTCATATTTTTTGGAGTTTGCTTACTTTGAAGTATTTTCTATGGACATTGACCAGTTTGCCTGTATTCTACCCAATTGATGTATTTCTATCCTTAGTTTATTCGTATGGTTATAGCCATTTAAAGTACACCATTGAACATGTTTATCAATGCGCAAAACGGAAATCAAGTCTTCTGTTCCCAACGTCCGTGGTCGTGCTCAAATAGTGTGCACGTTCCTATCGTTTAACAAGTTCTAAGCGTCAGAGTCGTGGCTTTTACAAAGTCCACAATGAACTTACCCCTATCGTCATCGCATCCCAAACCTCAGCTCGTTGTCGGTTGCGCCAGATGTAATATGCCTTCGTAGCTGGGTACAGAACACAGATGTTGACGCTGCAGATGATGATGAGTATCTTGTTGCCGCGTTGATCTGCGCGCGGGGATTAATATGACTTATGTTGCCTGGGAAAGAAAATGAAGAGCGACATACATCTGGGTGCATCGCTGGCTACGTAGATCTGTGCGGATATGATTCCGCTGGCTTGCACAAACCTAGCGGAGGGTGAGTATGTCTCCAGTTTGAAAAAGGAGAATTCCACACATGTTGTATAACGACGCGTTGACTGTTCGACTTGCCACTGCCCCAGCGTTACGAGAGCACCACCCTACCTGATACAAGACATGAATATTTCACTCAAGGATCGTTTTAAGTAGTACCTGGATTGGATGGGTATATCTGGTAACGAGGACGTCAAGAATATTCATGATGACAAGCTCGAACTCACGGATATGACAACAGACCAGTCACCACAACCTGAAAGATTTAGCAAACCGCGCATGATGCGCTGCCTAAAACGCGTTACTCACAAAGAATATCCAAGGGTTAGGATTGTTAGGTAATGCATAGAGTGCAACGAGGAAAGGCAATGTCCAGAGGTCCTCCATCATCGCCACAATAGAACGCTCGTTGACGAACTCTGAGACAATCGTGATCACAAACATGGTGACAATTCCGAGAGCCTGAGAGGGTATCGTAAGGAGGTTGGTATTAAATGTATTGAATCTGGGTTCCCGGTCCTGAGTGTGTCATACGAAGGGATACTTTTGATACTTACCCGCTGTTCCTAAGCAGTAAAGTGAGATATGTTGAAGGGGGAGCGCTCGGGATGCCAAACATGAGGCCGCTACATTTCATGAGTGCCTAACTCTTACAAAGATGTGGGGAACGGCGTACATGATGTAAATTGGCCAAAGGTCATAATCACACACAGCTGTCCACAGACGGCGCAATGTAAGGCCCTCGCGGTTGTGCATGTCACCCTGAGGGACTGAGTTAGTTACAGCGTCTAACGAGACTGGGACATGATTACTCGCCTTAGAGGGATCATCCCGAATTACTCGGTTGACGATAATGGTTTCTTCTCTTTCCGTGAACCAACCGTTGGGCCTGAACCATGCTTTGGTCTGCGTTGGCGATGGAGGCATGCGGAAAAAAGTGAAAAATCCTATGAAGAGAGTGAGGAGTCCCCTGTAGGAGGGTAGAGTTCACATGTCTTGTATCATTGGAAAGACTTGGACGCACTCAATCATGAACAGCCACCTTCGATCAAGTCAGATTTTTGCGAAATTAATATCAAACTTCTACTAACCGCCATCCAGCAATGCCAGCTACTCCATCCATGTGAAGCGTGCCATAAGCTAGAAAACTAGCAACGATGCTGCAGAGGTTCAAAGACATCCAGAACAGGGCGAGGCGGACGGGTAGCTCCGTCTTCGTGTAAAAATCTGTCCGAAAGTCAGCAAGATAATATAAGTGGAAGGTAACTGACATACAAGATAGATATAATATCAGGTCTGGGATAAAGCTGTGGGATGTAAATAGGGTGTACTCGGCGCGCACGGTGGTTATGCTCACCCGCCTTGCAAGCAGCTGGATTCACTAGTCAGTGAAAAGAAGCTTTGGGACAGTAATGACATGGTATTACCCAAGAAGCGCTCGACAGACCAAGAACGAGGTCCTCCCGGTCAGCCAGAATTGCGACAGAGCCACGATACCTATGACCTATCGATGAGAGTTGTTTTGATACAGTTGTTCGGTTACATACTCCAGAGGCAGATTTGCGTTGGTATCCAGCGATCCGGGCCAACCTTCAAAACGACCATAAGCCACATGAAAAAATCTATAGTGAGTAACGTACTCGCTTCGATATCAGCTGTGAGGGTAGTTCTGCACATAAGAATGACAACCTGAACACGGTATTTCCGAGGTTGAAGTCTGGATGACTTAAGTCAGGGTATTAATCAGAATGGCAATTGAACAAACTTGCCGTTTGTAGTCAATTTAAGATCTTGCAAAAAAGTGCTCGAGTTTGCCTGGCTGATGTTGCTTCTGTCCAAGTTCAAAGCGGAAAACCCTATAGCTGCCGTAACCATGATCTTCCAATCCAACTTGCGGACCAGGGCCTTTCTCACATTTAACGTGAGCAGCCTTGCTTTAAATCGCGAGAGTATGAAAACTGACCCTTTCCTCCCTATACGTCCAACGAGCGGTTGGATCGAATCTGTGGATATTCTCGTAGTCCTTCTTGGGCCAATAGTGAGGCGCAAGGTCAGGATCATCAAAGACAGAGCGTTTGGTCGCAATTGCATCAGGGTCAGAGGAAACCATCTGCTTTCGACGAAAGATGGCAGTTGTCCATGAGAACTGTTCCTCCACCTCATCCACCAGGTGATTAGTGGATAAAGAACTTCTTTTGTCAATAGAAGACAGCAACGAGACGGGCCGACTAAAGCGGTCCGTCGTTGGGGTTTGCTGCTCCGAGTCTGGGGTAGCACTCAGGCTCACAGAAGTCGTCATCTCGATGAGAGAAAGGAACGAGTGTGGAGCAAGAATTGCCGTATAAAAGCACGCAAGATAGGCACGGCTGAGCACACCATCTATCCCCACTTGCATACAATGCGGAATTGTGCGAGTGATATCACATTTCTGATCAATGGCGCAAGACCTTGTTCTAACAATAGGCAGAACGACGACAAGAATCCTGCAAGTTTTGGTAGTGTTATTCCTACGGTTGAACAGGAATGCAGGGCGACCGGATCCTAGAGCGTTCGCAAAGTCAGTACTCACAAAAAAAACACGTTCACTGTACTCAATGAACTGTAACATTGGTCGACTTGTCGGCTTTGTCAATGCGCCGGCGATTTGAGTACACCATACGCCTATTCGCTTGCTCCTCACACACGTCCCAAAATGACGAGTGGCTGTCAGAAACCAGAGGCACACCAACAGGGATGTGACTAGAAATAGTATCATGCATATAGTGCGCTTCACAAAATGACAGAGGTGGGGGAAAACAACCATGTACTCACTGAAATCATGCATCATGGGGCAGCTACTTGGCGCTGAGTGATCTCACGTATGAATTGCGATATCTGGCGCGACTGTCTAGTGGCGGCGACTGTAACCCTGTCACCATCAGGTCACACTGATACTCTTGGTATAACTTGAAGTTATAAACGGTGATCGTCTCGGGCTGACTCTCCCAAGGAACTTGAAACAGCGGCTAGTCCCCGTAAGCGCAAAGAAGACAAGCCTTTCGGAACTTCAGCGCTAAGAGTTCTAGTGCTGCCACAAACCCGTACCTTCGCCGGCACAGGTGGAGCAACGCTTCAAAGCCCCATGCACCATCATGATGCTCCGCTAAGAGTAACCAGCAGTGGGAAATTGAAGCCGTCACAGAGTCGAGGCTGTGCCATCTAAGGAACCACGTGGATTATTACCAATTTCGGTCTCAGGCATTTGGGTGCCAGTGTTGTACTTATCGTCCAGCACGGCCCAAGTTCCAGTTGTGCAGCAATGAAGTTCACAAAACCCGCCTGGGTTATGCACAAGGGTGAGTATTTATATGTAAGGAATAGTTGCCTCTTAATCATCTTCTGCCACACAGACAGTTCCAAAACAGACCACGACACGAAGCGCCTCTCCATATTTTCTGTTCATGTTCATCCTGATGGCTCACGCATAGCGACAGGAGGGTTAGATGCCAAAATTCGTATTTGGAGCACGAAACCCATTCTTAATCATGCATCCGAAATGTCCAATCGACCACCAAAGTCTTTGTGCACGCTGAGCATGCATACAGGCCCTGTCTTGACGATCAGGTGGGCACATTCTGGGAGGTGGCTTGCAAGTGGGAGCGACGACGAGATTGTGATGATATGGGACCTTGATCCGTGAGTTTGGTATATGACTTTGATGTGCTTCTGAAATATCCATTCGCGCTTCTCTCCTTTAAATACAGATCGGGTAGGGGCAAGGTCTTTGGTTCCAACGAAGTCAATGTAGAAGGATGGAAACCAATGAAGCGACTTCCAGGCCACGAAAGCGGTGAATCGGGTTTGTCTACTTGTGTTTATATTTGCACTAAACAACTACCAGACGTTACTGACCTGGCTTGGGCGCCAGAGGATCGTTACCTCGCCTCAGTTGGCCTTGATTCCGTCGTTCTAGTCTGGTGTGGATATACCCTGGGTGAGTTGTATTTTCACTCTTGCTTACACCGTCCGCAGCTGTCGGTTTATTTCACACTTCAGTAACTGGTGCTTCCAAATGTCTTGAACATTTCTCTCCAGCTTCAGTAGTTCAGAGCGAGGAGTTCATTACTTACGCTGTTTTCAGAACGTCTTAGAAAGCTGGATCAACATCAAGGATTTGTCAAAGGCGTTTGTTGGGATCCTGTGGGCGAATTTATGGCCACTCAGTCCGACGACAAGTCCGTGAAAATTTGGAGAACGACAGATTGGCAACTCGAGGCAGAAATCAGAAAACCCTTCGAGGATTCTCCTGGCAGCACGTTTTTCCGCCGTCTTAGGCGAGTGCGACTGGTCACATCTATTGAATCGTTTTCTTACTGAGTTTTGCAGTTGGTCGCCTGATGGTGCTCACATCACTGCTTCGAATGCAACGAACAATAAAGGTTTCGTTTTCATTGCAGCAGTCATAACCCGTGGAACATGGACTTCTGAGATCAGTCTGGTTGGTCATGAGAACACAGTTGAGGTTGCGGTATGTGATCACCGTGTATAAAGTGTTGCCATTCTCATGCACGTTCCAGGCCTATAATCCCCATATTTTTCTGCGAAATCCCGCGTCACCTATAGCTACATCCAATATATGCTCTGTAGTTGCTCTTGGCGCGGATGACAGATCCATTTCCATCTGGCAAACGAAATCTGCACGACCTCTCATCGTCGCACGTGAAGTTTTTGAACGACAGATCATGGATCTCAGCTGGTAAGTCTCATCGACCTTCGCTGAGAATCTGGCTAATTTTTGTGAAGGTCCTGGGATGGTCTAACTCTCTATGCCGCATCCTCGGACGGAACGATAGCCGTTTTCCATTTCGACCCTGAAGAATTGGAAGGCATTGCTCCTCATTCTGCTCAAGAGCAATATTTACACAAGTTTGGCTTTGTACCGCCGCCAACTCCAGAAGGATTCTCGCACGGCAGTTTCACCCACAGCACAAATGCTGCTTCAGCCTCGAGGATCACGCCGCCACCCTCCCCAAATCGTGCCCAATCGCAATCGCAATCACAATCCGGTTTTGGTGCGTCCAATGGGATCAATGGTGCTGAACACATCAACAAGCTTGTTGCAAAGAAGAGCAATAAGAAGAGAGTACAACCCTTGCTTATGTCATCTGTGCCTTCTGCATCGACATCACGCTCAGTCCTAGTATCAACTTCCGCATTACCACCTTCAGCAAGCGGTCTCGGACCGCGTGCATTCCAAGTGCCAGAGATCCCCCGATCGCGGCAGGCATCACACTCCGCATCACCCGTGCCAAGCCCACGAACTTATGACGCTGATATTGAGATGGGAGGACCAATGGATATGGATGTTCCCATCGATGCACTTGACACTAGTATGTCAAGCGCAAGCAAGGGTAAGCGGAAAGCGTCGGTCCTTGATATGTCCGAGGACCGGCCGTCCAAGCCCCGTACCCTCGGTGGTGATCGACCAAGGGAAACAGTCGCAGTGCGAGAGATCGCATCGACGAGTTTGGTCTCGACGCGCCCGCATCTATTTGAGGGCGCAAATCTACTGCCTGTCCCTCCACTGTTGACATTCTTAAGTGCCAATGTGGAGGGAAGTGACCTTGTTTTTGAGGCCCGAAATTCAGAAGGAGATGGTTCGTAAGACCTTTGACTCGTTGTAATTTGGCTGACGTTTCTTGCAGGGCCCACGGAAGTCACGTTTGCTGATGGAAAGCAAACATTATGGCTGGACTATTTACCATCTCCTGTACTTGCGTTGACAGCGTCCACAACATTTTGTGGGGTTGCTACGCAAGACGGTTCTGTCAACGTGTATTCACACACAGGTCGAAGGTTAGTGGTAAAACGGGGGTCTCGTTGCTGTCTCAATAATGTTTGGCAGATTGATGGCAACTCTGAGTCTGGGGTCGCATGGCGCGATGATGATGCACGGTTGCAAGTTGGCATTAATGATACTCACAGCTTCTGGTCAGCTAAGCTCAATGTACGTTACATGACTTCCTTTGTACCATAGTGCTTACTCCTCTTAGAAATGTGAAGAATGTTGCATCCTTCTTTCCACCTACATCAGTGGCACCCCTCCTCTCCTCTTCGCCGAATTGCACGATATTGTCTGCCACTGTTCGACATAACGGCGCGCCGATTATTCGTTGCTCTTCTGGTATCGCGTATACTTACGATGTTTAGCTTTTCTCCTGGACGAAAATAAGTGAGCGCTGGTGGGCAGAGGGCTCGGATGTATGGCAAGGTCGTCAACGAACAAGCAAAGACAAAGATGTTGTCGCCTCCATTGAGGGTGCAATCGGCAGCACGAGCATCCCGGCGCCTCACAAAGAGCGTCCCACATGGTGGAATACGGCGCTCACACTTGGCCACCTGGAGAGCAAGTTGCACGCCGCCAAAACGCTCGATAGCGCTATTGAATACAAACAAGCACTTCTAATATATGCAAGGAAACTAGCAGATGAGGGCTTCAGGGCGAAGGCAGAGGAGCTCATCAAGGAACTTTTTGGCCCCATATTTTGGTAAATTGCATATCCTGGATGTTTTGACGTGAATTGCTCACCGTTCATTTAGGCGACCTGGTGGAAGGGACGAATCTTGGACCCCTGTTGTTGCAGGCATGGCTAAGCGAGATCTTTTGCGCGAAGTATTGTCTGTTTTTGGTCAGTTATTCTGTCTCAACCACATCTTAGATTACTGAACTTTTCTACAGCTCGGAGCAAGACCCTTACCAAGTTAGCATTAGACTGGCAAGACACTCTCAAAAAAGCGTCGAACGATGATCAGCTATGACGATGCTTCTAAAATAGATAGAGACTTTTGGCTTTGGTTGTGATTCAGCTTTGCCACTGGGCGGACTGTTTGTTTAATTAACATGTGCATTGTAGCTGGACGCTTCACTAGACGATATAGTATTTATTTCATGGGGATTTTTGGCTATGAAAATTTAAATTATTTGTAACTCACGTTTCAATTTCAAATGCTGTTGATGTCATCCCCACGCGGAGTCCGAGTCGTGCCTGCAGTGCTCACGTCACTCTAAACCTGCACAACCATGAGCGACGTTGTCATTCGAGAGGTCGGTTGTCAAAATCCCACCTGTACGCAGACAGTGTTCTTATTGAGCTGCTCTGTAGGTCGCAAAAGATGTCTGGATCTTCTCCAGGTAAGGGATCGAATTCATATGGTCACTCTGACTCCCGCTAATATCTCACGTTGACTCAATAGACCTTTTGCACGACTCGGAATATTCCCAATGGGAGGGAGGTCCACTGCTATCAAATTGCGACAGGGAGGCGTTTGGGTACTTGCATCGACTCCACTTACACAAGATACGCGCAATAAAATAGATGAACTCGGTGAAGTCAAGTGAGTGGCATCCTTCAGTCTTGTTCGTGCCGTCTTACACCCAAATCTCCAAGATACATCATAGGTGCCGATGCTGTTCACCACCTCTTTCTTGGTTCGTTCGTTCTTCACAGAATTACTGGTGTCATCAAGGTTTTGTCTGACCAACTACGATAGGAGAGTTTAAACGGGCTTACCCCAACGCGAAGCTAATTGGTGTTGAAGATGCCATAAAGAATATGAGCGACAAGAGCCTCCAATTTGACGGATGTATGTCATTGCAGTTGATTTATCCTTTAGTCATTGAAGTAGATTTCAGTGTGGGGCCGTGACCCTCCCGGCACAAACTACGGCTTTGAGGACGAGGTAAGGCAGATTCATTTTCATTAGCACAAATGTGATCTATATATCTATAGATAAAACATTGGTATGTGCCCGTCTATTTACTAGGGCTACTAACTTATTGCTTTGCAGCTATTTCTCAGGTTTTAGGAATAAAGACGTGGCTTTTCTGCATATGCCATCAAAGTCACTTATTGAAGCAGATCTACTTATGAATCTACCAGCTAATGAACAAGTCGAGTACCTTTCTTGCCGGTCATACGTATTGCGTTAACATCTCAATTAGTACTCGAAATCATCCTCTTCGGCCCATGGTAATATCAAGCCGGACTCGTGGATCCACAGGGCCATTATCAAGGGCATAACGGTCAACGCTGAGTTTGTATATTATTCATCGTTCCTGCTTTTACTCCAACGCGTACGCAGAGCTATGCGCCGCGACGCAACGACAGTTGCTAATTGGGATTTCGATCGAATCATTCCTTGCCATGGGGTGAGAAAGACTGTCATGAGAATTTATGTGACGAGTGACCATTTTTTGGCAGGATGTGATTGAGACCAACGGCAATCAGTCGTGGAGAGCCTTGTACAGTGCATTCATCAACTGAAAATCACGGCTTGCTGTTTGCTTTGCATGTATGGAAGTGATAATGATGTCATCACAGTGTTGACAAACAAATTCCCATAGCACATCTAATCTCTCATCTTACTCACTGCCATTCGGTGGCGCTTCAAATGGTCAGCCCCTGAAGCCGTTCCGCCGACACTCACGTACTGACAATGGAGCAAATAGGTCGTATCAAAGGATCACTCGAGTGTGACATACTAACTATGCCCCGCACATCACATCATCAAGCGTTTGTTGAAAACAGGACACTATCCTTGACAATCACGGACCCAGTCTATGTAGACATATCTAATTGATTCAGAATATAAAACGAAATGGCTCGTTCAGAAAATCCCACAGTATTTTGCTCGCAGCCTACCTACAAGTAGCCGTGTGGGATATCGATGTCACAAGCCTGACTTCCGCGGATCTTCTCCCATTAGGAGTCTATTGTTGCATGCTAGTATTTGGAAGGTGTCAAGGGTTGGTTTTTCAGCTCACAATCTCATTTGTTCTCGGTACTTATCCCAAGATTAGTGCGGCGGAAACGATTGAGGCGAGATCCTGTCCAACGCATCGTTTCGGAGACCATTATTTGCAAAACAACGACTTAAGCTGGATGCGAAGATACACCAGACGTGATCATCTGAGGCCGGTGCACGGTTGCTCAATCTTTTCTGTGCGATCGTGCGCTCGGATGTCTTGCGCTCGCCAGTAAACATTGTGTATCCGCATTGAATCGAAATACTCACAACCCGAATGCTGGACACTGGCGCTTGCTAATGCTGGACAGCTCTACGACAAGTATCATCTGACAAGGAACGCGACATTCATGGTATTGTATCTCGGACTTTGTTATACCTAAAACACTTTGCTGATGGTATTTACGAGCGAATAGATTGACTATCTAAATAACTGAGTGGTCGAACCTACCACGTACGTACTCTCAACCACGTTATTCGCTTTGCTGCTAGATCTGACGGCCAATACGCCAGCTGCACTATCCGTTGCCCCGATCATCTACCACCTCTTTGCGCTCTGCATGGTGGAGCGGTGTGTCCGCGACCGTGTGCTTGCGTGTCGCGAGCAAGGCGAGAAATGGTGAAGAGCACTACGCACGATAAATTTGAAGCCCGCGAGACCCTCCATGGATGTGGCTAATCTACGGTGCTATGTGGCTGCTACTCTGCTCCTATCCCCGGGGGCCGGAGACCCTGCTACAATGTGAGTGGCCGTCATTTGTAAGGCTTGCTCTTAAACAAATCATTATTGCCCAAGAGAATTCATGTCTCAATCACTGAACACACTCAAGCGATGCTATCTCGTGTTATTACCCATCTGTTGCAAACCCAAGAACGTACATGCGGTGCTCATACCGTACTTCGGTCGAAAGTAGCTGATTCTGACCCATGCAACCACTACCCACTTTCCGAGTCGGGAATTTTGAGAGATGGACGCAAACGGCTAGCCCCAGCGATGTCTGCGATTCGGTTTATGGACTTGACACGAAGTATCAACCTTCAAATAAGCCTTACAACCTTGTCGTCTCAGACTGCGCCGCTTCATACGGGTATGTCGGTGGGGTGAACTGTGAACTGTTGAGCAGAACCTGGTATCGATTAACATATAGATGGAAAACGTTTCTGAGGCAGACATACAACCTGATGTGCTGGTCTTGTGTCCATGCCTCTTGAGGTCGAGTGCGCACCAGAATGTAATCAAGCAGGCGTGCACACGGCATAGGCAAGAGTCGGGCGGCCTCTGCTAGTCGTCTGTGTCGATGCCACATGCAAGTTCACGAAGTGGTTGCAAAGAACGTTTCTGCCGCAGACAGAGTCCCTTGCTCGCCCTGGCCTGGATGATCGATGATCTCCAATAGCATTGATCTGCGCATCTAAATCATCCTGTCTACTGTACGTATTTGTTGTCACATTAAGTCTCGACTCGACTCGGTGCGGAGATGGACTTCGTTTTGGTAAGCATAGCTCCAAAGTAAGTATCATCTGACTTAATCACGGTTAGCTGGTTGGACCACTTTCTAGTATACGTAGCACGTTGCTTCCGCATGGCTGCCTCAGGTGATTTCATCGATCGTTCTGAATCCATCTCACTTTTGTAGATGGCGGCCGATTCCTGCTATTTGAACATTTTAGTATGCATGATCAGTGTGTTGAACTTGAACAGTTCAAGCGTGCTGTCAAAAATAACTTGGTCAAGTTGTTATAGCAAGCTGGAAGGCGCTACTCTCATCTTATGAAGTCACGCCAAACAAGCATGCTTCGAAGATGGACCCACGCCTCCAGAAGGTCCGTCTTCGCCGCTAACATGTGCCAAAGTCGTGTGCAGGCAAACGTTGTACATCTATAAGACGTGGTGGACTCGCAGGCTCCGCACAATTTCCATTCCCTCCTTATTCCAGCACTATGCCATTCTGTCCATTATGCCCGCCTGATACCCAGGAAATTTTGACTGGGTTAGAAGCGGTGAGCAGTAATTTGTTTCACATAATTAGATTGTGTTGGACTGATCGTCTTCGCTTGCACCAAGCACATTAAAACGAAGCATGCAACGCCGGGATTAACTTGTAGAATCTGCCAGCAAGACTTCAAGAATAGTGCTGCGCTGATTCAACATCTTGCATCTAAGAAGCACCACAAGTGCAAATCAGGATGTTCTCAGACGTTTATGACACCCTCCGAGCTCAGCGCGCACATCAGGTTGGATCACAACGCAGGATCTAAAGTCCCTCCTGCGGCTGCTAGTATCAGTAAAGTTGAAACTACAATCCCGCTCATGTTCCCCTGCCAGTGTGGTTCCTGTGGCAAAAAGTTTGTCAATTCTGAAGCGCTCCAGAATCACATACGCGTTGATCATGCACATAAATACCAATGTCCATCTTGTTATCAGGGCTTCTCCTCATCTGGCGCTCTTGACCAACACCGGTCGATCAGCCATCCTGTGCCCAAAGCACAAGCCAGCGCTTGTTTGGCATGTTCCACGTGCAAACAAACGTTCCCCTCCGTAGGCGACCTGTCTCGTCATATTGGCGCCGCCCATCCTCAGGCTCTCGAAGCACCGGTCAAGAAAGTTTATCCTTGCCTTTCATGCAACCGCACGTTCTCCAAGAAGTCTAAGCTTACTGCCCACACTGATACTGCTCACCCCTCCGCGCGTTGTACCTTTTGTGGGCTCAAATGCACATCTGAATTGGTTCTTAATGGTCATGTCACCGCAGTGCATGGAAAAAAAACGCGCCCACTGCTCTACAACTGCGGGGTATGCAATGTGGCGTTTGCCTCCGAAGAGGGGCTACACCACCATTACTTGCAGTCTCCAAATGATGCCCACCCAAAATGTGTCGAGTGCGGTCTCGGGTTCGAAAACGATGCGGTATATGCAACGGCACGTTTTCTTGATTGCGCTTTGTTGTGATTTCTCACTCTCGAACCTGTATTTCCAGCATCGCCAAACATCCCACCCAGAGCCGCCTCGCCCCGTTTCTCCACCAGCTTCTTATCGTTGTACTTTTTGCGACAAAGTCTTCAAGCTACAATCAGGTCTGGATGATCATACGGCTGCGAAACACTCTTGCACCTGTGGAATGTGCGATTTCATTTGTCCGGCGGAGGAAATCCTCCAGGAGCATATCACCTCGGCGCACTCGTGCCCCGTTTGTCATGAGGGAGTCTTCGCAAATGTAGACCTCTTGAATGAGCACCTCGAGGACCACACGGCTCCCTATCGTTGTGAAGTCTGCCAAACGAGGTACGCCGAGGAAGAAGGCCTACGTCAGCACTACAAAGACTCCCCAGATGATACACATCCGTCTTGTACGAGATGTGACCTGGGTTTTCGGGATGCAGGCGAATATCATAATGTATTGTCCCCTTTTTTCATGACATATCTGTGAAGATCTTCCACTCATTGCGCAATCAGCACACAGAAGCGATTCACCCTCAAGTTTCCTGTCAACCGTGTGATGGAGCATTATTTTATCCTGAGGAGCTTTCTAAGCATTACTTGACATCGCGCAACCATCCCGTGTGTGACAGATGTCAAGTTGGATTCAGCGATCAAGCTGAATTTGCTATGGTGGGTGAGTACCATTATCATTGATGCCTTGACTCAGACCGCCGTGCAGCACGGTGCAACAGAACATCCAGAGGCATACTGCCACCTATGCCAGTGGCAGTTTGAGTGCCCCGAGTCACTGCAGAATCATATCCGACACTTTGTAGCACACCCCAAGTGCATGGATTGTGAGTTGAGATTCGCAGATGCGGACGCTTATCAACATGTTGGTTTTCTTTTCCAGTTCGTCGAGTAATGTTCTAATGTGTTCCGTAGCATCTGTTTGTCGTGCATAGGCCACACAGTAGCGAGCCTGCGACACAGCAAGATTTCGGTCCCGATGCTTTGGATAATGGTGACGGAGTAGTTCATTCCGAAAAGCAATTTTCTAATTCCTTTTCTCCCGATCGAGTCGACTCAACATGGGGTTTTCCTGTTGGTTATGACTTCCCCTTTGCCCCGTCCATCCCCTTGCCTCCGAGCACCAGTGGATACTCCAGCCCTCTGTCCCAGAGGGTTCTGACACGGTCGAGCGTAGGATCGCGGTCGTCATCCAGGACGCTTTCGCCACCTCCGATCTGCGGCATTAAAGTCGCAAATCTGGAGACTGGGCATACTTTGGATCATTCCGAGTCGCCAGATTTTGAGCACTCGCCGGTTTCCAATATACCTGCAGTTGGTACGCCGTTGATATCAAGTACAGACTTCCGTAGCCCCTTCAGTCCGCGCCCGGACGCCCCGGCACTTTTTGCTCCTTCTCAGGAGCTTAATGGCGCCAGTCATAGCGATGAAGAATCTTCTGTCTCTGCGAGATCACCTGAGACAAACTCTCCCGTGATAAAACTTCCCGAGAACGGCGCATCGCCGGTGTCGAGCTCTGGCTGGTCCACACTAAGTGGCGAGGATGCGTCAAGGATCTCAGCCAAATCAGAAGATTCACCCAATCATCGGCCGGTAGGCCTTGGAGTGCCGATGCTTCGCCTGCAAGTACCTGTGCCCAATGGCACTTCTCAGACAGTCAGGTATGATAACAAAACAGAGCATTGCTTTCGAATTTAAATCTTGTTTAGTACTTTGGGGACACCAAGTTCTATTTCACCCGAGTCTGCAGGTATTGATATCTCTGCGAATGTGACCCCCGACTACTTGCGGGAGGCTCGGGCATATCTTGCTGTGACTCATCCAGGACAGACACCTTCGACTGTGAATCACGTTCACAGCCCGGCCATGACGTCCCCTAGTATAACTTCAATCGGCCTCTCCGCAGCCTCCCGCGAGCGACGCCGTGAAGTACGATTCGAGGATAGTATAATGTCGGAGCCGCTATGGGAAAACCAATCGTCTGACTCGACCGATTCCTCCTTCGATCCTCCTGTGCTTCAAGGCCGGCGAAAATATGGTGTACCAAAGAAATCAGGTCAGCGACACCGTTCCTTCACAGATCTAAAGTTGACAATAAGCACAGGTGCAAGTAAACTTCCTCGTTTCGCACCACTCAAAGCGGGACGAGTTGCAGGAAGGAACGGGATCAATCATTCAATGAATGGTACACGCTCTCTCTCTCCCTATCATTGCAGGATTTGTCGACGAGAGACATGCGAGGATCTGACGACGACGACTTGTGGGCACCTCTTTTGCAACGCGTAAGTACACCCCCCCGGTTTTGGTCCTGGAGTTGGATTAACAGGAATTTGTAGGTGCATCACAGATGCGGTGATACGAGACTCGCGATGTCCCGTGTGTAGGAATGCGGTTTTGCTTTACTGCTTGTTCCGCATCGACACCACCGTGACTTGCAATGACTCTGAGTGACCAACGATGAGTTGTCGGTCTATGAAGTATTTGGGTCTTGCCTGTGCGTGCATTGTCGTGAAGTACGAATTTCGACGCTGGTAGTCTTTCTATAAAATCTGTAACTGTGACTTGTGACAACTTGAATGTGTGACTACCTGTGATAACCTAGCTTATGTCATACCAGTATCATTAAGTCCACTGCCAGTGTCACTGCGATACTTACTGACAGCAAGTCGAAAGTCGTGGCACTTCCCCTCTCTTCTATTGTCCGAGAGAATTGTCTTGTATACCCATCTTTTACTATTTCTTGGGCACCACAGCATCTTTGATACTAGTCAGGCCTGGTGGTAGTGTGAGGAACATTGACGGTGTCGAGAGTCCATCCTCCAAGTCCTAATCTGCTGCTACCACCATGCCTTCGTGCAATGTTTGCAATCGTTCTTTTGTCGACAAGAATGCTCTCCGTATGGTGCGAAGCGCTTCGCATCTATCTCAATGTCTGACGTTTAAATGTTCATCTAGCACGAAAAGTCGAAGCACGAGTGTGAATGCACTTACTGCCACCGTGCGTTCAGAACTTTGGAAGGAAAATACCAGCATGAGAGATCAAAGCATAGCTTGGAGTGCAGCATTTGCAACCGACAATTTGTCTCGAATGAAGCTCTAGAACAACATAAACAGGCCAAACATCCCCCCATATTCGAATGCACATACTGCGACAGAGCATTTAAATTCAATGAAGCCCGTCTCCAGCATGAGAATGCGAAGCATGCATCACGCACTATTGGCCCATATTCGTATCTATCCCCGCCTTCACTATACATGCAGGTCCCAGCTGAGGAGCCTGCTGTCGTGGAGCAGCCTATCATAAATGCGGTCCTCGATTCTTCATCCTTGGGGGCGTCCAAACTAGACTCATCATCAGATGAAGACGTCGTAATGATGCAGTCACCAAAGGCACAGGTCCTTACACCCAAACCCGCGGCCAATTTCGCATGCGGAACCTGCGGGGAACATGTCGCGACGATCATAGCTCTGGAGGCCCACGAGTTACAGCATAAACCCGATACATGTGCTTGCACGATCTGCGAGAGAGCTGATAAGCCTTGTAATTGCGTTATTTGCAAGCGCACCAGCACCAGCACCAGCGCCTTGGTGGATGAGAAAGTTCTTGGTTGTGCTGTGAGTGACGAGCTTGAAGAAACTGTGGTGTCGGCGGTTTTGTTTGGGGATATCGAACCTGATGTTGTTGAGGAGGCTTTGGCTGTGTCCTGTGATTTGGTTATGGAGCTGGAATCCCAAGGAGGTACAGATCCGTCGATTGATCACGGCGTTCCAGCGCACGGCATGTTCGCGCGGGGTGAACAACCCTTGCTGGAACTGGAACGCGAGGTGGATGGAGAGCACTCGCATGACTTGACTCCCACATGCACGCCCTCAACCCCACGTCACAAACACAGCAGTATTGATGATCCAACATGGCTTTCTGAAGTTGCTATGAACTTGACGGAAGGATGTGGTATTACCAACCTCCCATTGGAGTTTGCACCTATGGAATGCGACAGCATTCCTTGCGATCTGAATGTATCAGAGCAAGTAAGATTCGTGATTCCAATTCTTTTGGGACTACTGCTAATGCACTCCCCGTGTCTTTTTTTGGCCGCGCAGCATTCCGCACTCGATGCTCACGCCATCGTACAAGGTTCAACAGACATGTGTCCAAGCCAACCTGACGTTCCCCTTGATTTGACTAATTCACCGAGTCAAGATCACAACATGGTTCGTTTAGTTTCGGATCTTAATACGCGTTTTCTGAGACGTCTTTGTCAGTCTCCCCCGGAGCCATCCAATGATCAACCGATAGTTCTCGACATGGACATGAGTCACGAGCAGGCCGATCGCCCTCTAGAGTGTGATCCGTGTGTTCCTGAAGTGGAACCTGATACCACGTCTTCATCACAAGAATCCCCTGGAAATGATACACTTGTTTCGGCTACCTCGACACCCGTGCAAGCCCGCTCTCCCCAAGTCTGCGCCTCTGAGCTTGAACCTCCCGCGGAGCCAATCGATCCCTCCACACGCAACCTTGCTCCTTCTCCGACCCCATCTGAGCATGGTAGCGTGAGGCCCCCTAGCATTACCCATGATGACCACTCGCATTCCGGAAGTTGTCCTCTGTCACCGTCGACTTCTGAAGGTTCCGCTGGTTACTTCTCCGACGCCGATCGTTCATCAACACCCTCGAGCCCTCTTTCTGACCATTCCATCGTGTTCGTATCTGCGGATTCCATACCAGAGTACGTTAGAGAGAACCGTGCATACCTTGTTGCAACAAGTGCTCCGTCCCGACCTTCCTCAACGACCTCTAGTTGTGTCCCTTTACCCTCGGTGGTTACTTCGTCAGACTCTCTGCCACTTGAACAGGATGAGAATGCTCATGCTGAGGCGCCCCCCGCTGATTCTCCATCCGCCAACGGCCAATCCCCCCTTTACTGCAGAGTCTGCCTTCGAGATCCTTGCGATGATGTAACAGCGACGATGTGCGGCCACATCTTCTGCAACAGGTACGTGGTTCTCTTACACGTCGCTTTTCCTCCGTGTTAAAACGTTGTTTCAAGGTGCATCATCGAAGCTGTCATGGCGAGATCAGCATGCCCAGTCTGCACCGCTCCCACACTACTCTACTGTCTTTTCCGGCTTGATGTCTAAGTACACGCTAAGCGTCACACTGTCTTGCTTTTCTGCATGCACAAACCAACCAATCACAATGTATTTTAGAATTCCTGAATCATTACAAGTTTTTTTTCGGTTAGGGTGCGTTCTCTAGGAACAGGTCTATTTATATGGAAGTGGATGGCCCCCGATTGTCGTGCATTCGAGCCGCTTCCTCGCGGGAGGATCATGGGTAGCTGCAAACACGCGGCGTTCTCAGCAGGTTGACCTTTGCTTCTACCGCCGTACCGTGACCACTTTGCGCCTCAAACTCGGAAGGTCCTGAATCTATCACAGCGTCTACCCGAACGCGAGAAAGAAGCTGTTGACGGAAATGAAGATGGAAGGCGTAGTTGAGTTTTGGTTCTGGATTTTGTGAGTGAGCTTTGAGGGTGTTCTACCGTGGTGGTGGTTGATCGCACCTCCGAGGTACTATTAGACGCGGCGCTTTTGAAGAAAAAGGTAAGCGGCTGAAATGGCGATTTTGTCACCCGGTACAATTATTGCCCGTAATTTTTCCCCGCAGGAAGGCGATGGCGACGGCATGTTTGTGATTCGAGCGGTGTGAGATGGGCTGGGGCCCGCGTTGAACTGGTATCCAGACGAAGTGACGGTTGACTGACAGACGGCGTCTAGCTACTCCCAACAAAAGATGGGCTCCGGGTAACAACCAACTCTTAGTATTGAAATTAGAATGTCAGGTCCTAGGCTCAAGATAGTCATATGGATTTAAACAACGCTTCAACTCATCATCCAGATCACCCCTGTCCGGGTCCTTGGGGTGTGAGGTGCCCTGAAATTGGCTGCCCCTGCAAGGAAGCCCAAGGGTCTCCACTCCTGAGATGCGGCCAAGACTATCTTGGTTTGATCTTATCTGATAATCGGCCGATGTCACAATTCTACTTCCGCTGTCCTTTGATCCGATCATCATACTCGAACAAATATTTATTGCAGGGATTTGGATACAGCCGGGAATAACATGACAGGGTATCACCGGGGAAGTTCAGCTACCAAACCTTCGCTCCCGAGCGTACTCTGCCTGGTGCTTATAGGAGGGCTATCGGATACTTTCTCCGGGTCCGAGTCCCCGATAGCTTCTTCTTCTGCCTGTTTTTCGCCTGCAAGCCGCCTCCGCGTGCCTGCCGCAGACTCCCACCCGAAAAGCTTGGTGCGACCCTAGCACCGCGTTAGCAAGGGAAACACAGGAGTGAGAAAACGAACCCACCTCTTTGAATTTCATGCGCACGAGCACTCCGATTACCAAGAACCAGTAGAAGACGTAGCTCAGCACGCTTCCACGCGTCGCCGTGTTTGTCCATCCGAATACGGCGTTGAATATACCCCATGCTTGTTCGGTTTCGGGATTACAGCAGTCGAGATGCCATACGTTCCCGCGGACGTCGTATGATCCTGGTCCGTTGCCGCCTGTGTCGTCTACGTCTGTGCCAAGCATTGTGTTGAATGCATGTTCTTGGAAAGCCCAGACGGCTTTGCTAAACAACCCAGCGCCAATGAGTAAGATCAGATTCGTCATTACGATAAGGAAAATCGTTAATGCTGGTGGATAGATTAGCAGCTGAGGAATGATGACTAGCAAAAACTTACTGGAGCGGCTGGCGAACTGGTAAATAAGATAGCCGCAAACAAGACCGCAGACAAGGCCCACGATTGCTGCGATGGGAATTGATTTTGCGGGCTGTCCGAGGGCGACGCCCCCGACGAAGACAACAGCTTCGATTCCTGTGAATTGTTTTGGTCACCTTTAGGTAAATGCGTTCAGGGACGATACTGACCTTCACGCAAGACAGTGATCAATGGAAGGATGAAGAGCACCCATTTGCCAGTTGTTGTGCCACGATCGACATCTAGAATAAAAGGTAAGCACGAGAATGGAGGCGGAGGAAGGGAGGGGACAGACGCTGGTCACTAAACGCGCGTTGGAGCTTGACGCGCCATTTAGCCTTGGCTCTGTCCAACTTGAGCATGGTAACGCCCATGACGAAAATCATCAAGGATGCAATAAGTTCGAAAATGCCTATTTAGGGATACGTCAGTTGGTTGCTGAGAATGGACGAGGGTACAGACCTTCCCAGAGGAGTTCGGCCTTTAACCAGAGATTGGACGCCTTGGTGAACCAGACGGCAATGAATGCGGCACCCAAGGCGAATGCGACGAACAAGCCTACGCTTGCACCGGCGAGGACCTGCTCACGAGTTAATGAGACTGTTGTTATGACTGTAGCAACATACCTGGAATCTGAGTTTGCGGATCAAGCGTCGTTTGGCGATGATGTCTGAATCCCCCTCTGGTTGTGTTTCATTGTGAACTGCAACGGTGCGCAATTGGTCTGTGATTGTCTGGAAACGGGGGTCTACGTCGCCATGGACGATCTGCTCGACGAGGCCCAAGAGTACAGATACGATGACGACGGCTTCGAGAGTCTCTCTGAAGACGATGAAGAAAATGCTAACGCTGAACACATTCTGGGTGGTCATTTCGTGGGGGATGAAATGAAGGAAGGCATGGTAGATTTATCTGATAAAGAAGAGGGCGAGTGACAATGAAAATTTTCCGAATGCCGACATCTAATCTGATACCAGGTACGATCAGATTTGGGCTTATCACTTATCCGCGGTCATCCGGACCTTTCTTCTTGCTTGATACATGACAGAATACATTGAATTACCAATTAAATACTACACCGAGTGACCGCGTGCATAAGTGTACCTCAGGGATCTCTGATCGGAGCAGTCGCAAGGTCCGTGATAACAGGGTACCACCTTATCAGATTTGATGGCTCTCTACGCCAAGATCTTCCCAATTTCAAATTCAGTTTCAAATTCGATTTATCAGATAAAATTTTAGCGATCAAGGGTAAGAAACAGACGCGCACTATATAGTTAGTTCTCCGACGAACTGACCTCATCCGGGCTCAAATGTGGTCCTCTCTCTTATTCCCCTTCTTTGCACTCTTGTCCCCTGCTATTGCGGGTGTACAGGAGCTTTGGTGGAATGTTACTTATGTTCAGAATGCGAACCCGGATGGTCTCTTTGAACGCCGTGTTATTGGTGTTAATGGGACTTGGCCGTGAGTCTTGTCTTGTTTGACTTTGCAAAACTAATGCTTCTATTCGCTCCCAGACCTCCACCGATCGAGGTATCCACTTCAGACTCGTTGCTCGTTCATGTAACGAACAGCATCGACAAACCTGCCACGCTGCACCACCACGGCATGTTCTTCAACTCCACATCCTGGATGGACGGCGCAATGAGCGTGTCCCAATGGTATGTCCCCTCAGCCGCACAACTCTCCCCGAAGCATTTTAGCTGATATTTTTTCTCACGCAGCGGTATACCCCCAGGCCAGACCTTCGACTACCTCGTACCCATAAACTCCTCCGGGCAAGCCGGAACCTACTGGGCGCATGGCCACTCAAACGTAAGTAAAAAAATCACGGTCTTCTCCGACCGGCAAGTTCTTTCCCGTGCCTAAACTAACTTGGGATTCTCCATGTAGGGAATATATGTGGACGGGCTGCGTACCCCCCTCCTGCTGCATTCTCCGAATGAAACTTATGCTGCTGATTATGATGCTGAGTTTACTGTTGTCCTGAGTGATTGGTATCATCACGAGCAGCCTGGCCTCATGAATTCGTTCATCAGCATTGCGAATCCAGGCGGAGCCGAGCCTATTCCTGGTAGGTTCTATAGGTTTATGGTGGTACACCAGTTTAATCGGCTTGTAGATGCTGCCCTCATATATTTCTCCCAAAACGGTTCCTACCTCGCACCGATCTCAGGGAGTCACCCATCCCCCGTAACAAGCGCAGTAGGCTTCAACGAGAACGCGACTCTCCCCTTCCAGCCTGGTAAAACGTACAGACTGCGCGTCATCAACATGGGCGCGTTTGCAGGCTTCTACTTCTGGATCGACGGGCATCAGATGCGAATTATCGAAGCTGACGGCGTGCGTTTAGTTTTATCTGTTTTTTACATCTAGGTAGACTCATGTTGTTCTAGACTGACACGCAGGAGCAGCCCGTCGATATGTTGAGTGTGTCAGCGGCCCAGCGTTACTCTGTGCTTGTCACCGCGAGGAACGATACGTCGTCGAACTGGGCCATCCATGCGAACATGGATACAACCATGTTTGACAAGGTTCCCAGTACTCTAACTCCCAGTAGGCTGTTCCTTTTCCTGAGCACTCGACCCTAGCGCTTACTGCCTTTGCAGATATCACCTCCACCATCACGTACTCCTCCTCCTCAAACCTCACTAATCTGACCACCGTGTCCTCTTATACCATGGTCAACGACAGCGCCCTTATTCCTACCGTTATATCCCCTGCTCTCCCCCCAACAGATACCGTCGAGCTCGTGTTCAACTTCGAAACGATGAGCGACGGGACAAATCACGGGTTCATAAACGACATAGTATACAATCAACCCGTGGTACCCGCCATCATGAGCGTACTGAGCCTAGGCGCCAACGCCACCAGCCCAGTAGCATACGGCCCATACAGCTTCGTGTACAACTACGGAGACGTAGTCGACCTTGTCGTAAAAAATGCCGATAAAGGCCAACACCCCTTGTGCGTCTTCCCCATCACGCGTGTTCCAGCACTAACGTTAGATTGTAGCCACATGCACGGACACACGATGCAGATCGTCAACAAAGCAACAGATTATACCTCGGACGATTCATCGCTGAACCCCCCGCTCGTCGAAGGGCAGGTAAACCCGATGCGTCGTGATACCGTGACCGTCCCTGGTGGAGGCTCCGTCACGCTCCGCATCGTAGCTGATAACCCCGGCGCATGGCTCTTTCACTGAAAGTCTCCTCCCCCTTCAAGCGAGACGCGTGCTTACATTTTCTGTTGTTATCTAGGTCACATCGAATGGCACCTTGAATCAGGCCTCGCGGTTCAGTTTATAACAGCCCCGCTGCAGGCACAGGAACGGGCGCAGGGGCGCGTGCCGTCGTTTTTGTATGAGCAGTGTGCGATGCTTGGGGTGTCGACGACCGGGAACGCTGCGGGGCATGCGGACCCGGCTGATTTGTCGGGACTTCCCCTTGGCCCGTGGTTGCAGAAGCTTGGGTGGCTGCCTAAAGGCATCTGGGCGATGGCTGGGTGAGTCTGACGCCAAAGCGTCGAAGCGATATGCTAACAAATAGTAGATGCGTGTTGACTGCTTTCATCGGCATCATGACTGTGATGTGGTATTCCATGGGTGGTTCTATCACCGAAGAAGAAATGGAGGAGGAGGCGCGTCAGCGCATCGAGGAAAAGGAGCGCAAGGGCAAGTTCTTTGGTCTGATTAAGAGAAAGAGTTGAATATCTGTGATATTCGCTTGTGTGGATTTAGTCGAGTGCTATGGCTGTACTGTTTTTCTGTGTAGTTTTGTCAATAATGGTCAGTGCTTAATTTTATGACTATTATTGTGAATGCGTGCAAGTGCTTGCAAGGGAACCGTCGCTTTGTCCCCTGATGAGATGAACATATGTTAATAACGTATAAAAGGCAGAAGCAGACCCGCACAAAGATTACAGCGGCAATCACTCTCAAGTACAAACATAGTCCACCGCTCCACTCGGCCATATTCCTCGACATGCTCCCATGCATGCAAATACAGTTATCTTAATTCTCCCATCCTCCTTCTATCAACAAACACGCATGTGGCGTTTATTGACAATCGGGGTTAACACAAATCAATCAAATGATGCATCAAGCCCAACGGCGTCTGCTGCTCGTATTGAAAGTCAGCCCTACGATAAGACCGCAGTAAACCAAGCCCGGTGATCCTCGATATCCACGCCTGTCATCCTCCTGGACACTAGTTACAACCCCTGACGCATATCGAATCAACCAGATGATAATGCGAGATAGGCAAGACATGGGCCGCTTTCAATCCAAGGCCCCATCAAGACGCTTGACGACAGACATACAATATATCATACACCACAAGGGGTCACTAGACAAAGAACAGGGTGAATCATTCATTGTCAAGCAAACGCGACCCCCAACAACCACTCACATGCTGCCGAATTCTATTTCGCAGAAATCGCCATCCTCGCTTGTTCCACCCGCCGCTTATTTTTCGCAATAATATTGGCGTCCAAAACCTCGCCGGCTGGCATGTTCTCAGCAGCGTTCACAGCGCCTGATCCGAAATACAGCGCTTGCTGCCAGTGTTTCTCGCGAATGGCCATCTCGGCTGCGTTCCCTAGCGCCAACGCGAGCTCCTTTCTCGCACCCAGCACTTCTTTTGAATACTGCCCCTGCGTGTGGCTGTCAAATGCAACTATGGCAGCGGCAAGCTCAGCAGCGCTTGTAAACGCAGCTTTGGCATAATCGTTGTCGCTCTTGCGAGCGCGTTCGCGTCCCTTGTCCATATTCGCCTTTACGCGCTGTAGCGCTATTTTCAGGAATCGTCGGATAACATCAGGATTCGTGATTTGTTGTACGTGATTGAGACAGGTCGAGGATGAGAGTCCGTTTGGTGCTTTTTTGAGTCCTTGGATGGTATCAAAGGCTTTTCGTTGGGCTAGCACGACGAGCAGGCGTGCGAGTGCTGTTGGACCCATCATGCTTTCGTCTGCAATTTGCAGGGGCGCGTCCACTTGCATGTTTAGGGATACAGTGTACATGGGGCTGCGGAAGATTTCTTCCATACGCTCCGTACACGTGTATCGATCCTCTGGTTTACTAGTGTGGTCTAGCTCACTTGCACTCTTGATTTTGCGTGAAGCAATGTATGCCATCCGGAGCAGTGACTCGATCTCGGCGTTGGTGACACCGCAAGACTCGGCTGCGTGACTGAGGGTACTGACCAGTCTCAGCATAGCAACACGAGATGTACCTGTAAGTCATATACCATAAGTATATTCATCGAGAGAGATATATTAGCGACAGACCTCTATATTCAAACACCTGGATGAAAGCTTCTTCATCGGGTGGTTCGAACGCGTGGTAATCAACCTCGACCCGATCAAACCAGCTTTGTGGGGATGGTCAGTCGTGCAACGGAAAGACGAAGGATATCACCCACCCCCGGACCTCCCGCCAGTCTTCTTCTTCAATTTTCATCCATACCTCGATGATCTTCTCACACCACTCGTCTCGGGACGTCAGGATTGCTGCAATCTGTGTCATGGCCTTCCATTCCTGTGCTCTGAAAACATTGTCTTGAGGCGTCGAAACGCCCGGTACTATGTGCGACGGCCATTGGAAGAGGAGCGCTATGACCTCGCACGCGATAGAATCAACTTGTGTTTCAGGATACCAAGGTGGCCGAGCGATGATAGCGCAGTCAAAAAGCAAGTCCAGAATCTCTGGTTTCTTCTTCAAAATGTCAAGACAATGTTTCCGCGATGGGGGTGGTGAGGTGCACAAAAGCCCGTGGGCAGTCCACAGAGCGCTTTCTTGAGCCATGGCGTAAAACCTAGGTATGTGCTCCGTGGCTCGTTTTGAAGGTACCTCATGAAGGAAATTAGTCGAGCACAGGGTGGACAAGACGGGATGATGAGACGTACATCAGTCGCGCCCATGACCATTTGACTTTGCCATGTCGTGTTTGGAGATCGCATGCCCTCGATGAAGAAATCGGGTCCTTCCAACGTGAACCTGCATACTGCTGCGATGATATCTGCTGCTTCTGTTGCAGACAAAGTCTCTCCCAGTACAGATTCACTGGCAAGTACGCGCAAGGTATTGATAGCTAACTGACGGAAAATGCAAAGAGGATGGCTCAAATGCTAAAAAGACGCATGAGAACTCTGAAACTGATAAACCCAAGAAAAAGTCCATTATATCCTCACCGACAAACAGATATTAATAACATGGTTCTTCTTCATATCCTCCAAAAGCATGCGTCGCTCGGTAAGATTACCAGTCTGCATAAACTCAGCAAGAGCTTCGAGCGCATTGTACTGGCCGATAAACCGCTCCTTGGGCTGCGATTGCGACTGCGTGTACAGATGGGACGTCACGACAGCCAGAAACGTCCTCACGATCCCTGCTGCATAGCATGCGCTGCCAAAAGCGCTGAAGCTCAGAGGATCGCGGCCTTTCCGCGTCTGCGACTCTTTGCGGAACCAGAGTTTGATAGCGCCCTAGTTTGTGCAGTGGTCCAGATTGCGGCATGATGCACAGGATACGACGGGACCCACCGTATAGTTCTGCACAAACGTTGGGTCTTGATTTCGCTCTAGAAGCTTCGCGAAGAGCTTTGTTAGGTTCTGGGATAGTTCGGGTTCACGTGCGCCGAGGACTTGTTCAATGTTATAGAGTGTGATGTTCATGACCGTAGGAACGCTGTGCGTGCGCCTGCAGAATGCTGATTGGGGAGTAGCACGAGTGCATTAGATTAACGCGGTGGAGTGGGGGATTTCTCACGGTAAACCCTAACCCTAATCTTAGGTTTTGTTCGGTTTACAAGGAAAACATCAATTGATATTGAGACAATAAAAAGACGTCCAGCGTCTCGAGCTGTAAGCGACGTAACTAACTAGGTTGAGTACAATAGCTAATTGATACAGTACGTAGGTATATGATCCAGGGTCCCGATCTCCATAAAGTCCTATAGTCCATCATGAATATCATACACTCTTCAATACGGCGAAGCCGAGACGAAGGTGAACGGAGATGAAGCAGTCGAAGATGACACTGGAGTTACAAGATGACTGTTCAAGTTCATTGTGGTGGCAATTGCACTTTCAGTGGCAAAAGGAGTGACAGAAGGACTGTTCAAGTTGACAGTAGTGGCTGGGGCGTAAGAGGGAGATGGCGAAGCAGAGGATGCAGCAAAAGGAGTGGCAGAAGGACTGTTCAAATTGACAGTAGTGGCTGGGGCGTAAGAGGGAGATGGCGAAGCAGAGGATGCAGCAAAAGGAGTGACAGAAGGACTGTTCAAATTGACAGTAGTGGCTGGTGCGTAAGAGGGAGATGGCGAAGCAGATGATGCAGCAAATGGAGTTTGTGTTATAGCAGGGACAGTAGACGATACAGTTCCGCTCAATCCCACACTCGTCGCCGCAGTCGTGCTATTGGCAGTCACGGTAACAACCAAGGTGGTCACAACGACTACAGTGGACATATTGTTCGCGCTGGTGGTGGCAGCTGGTGCAGGCGTCGTAAGAAGGGCTGAGGAAGTGAGAAGCGCAGTTCCAGACCCAGTTGCTACAGCGGGAGAGGTGCTAGAAACAACAGAGGAGCTCGCGAACGCACTCGTAGAAGTGCCAAAACCATAGGGTGTCGCAGAGGTGGAAGCGACCGAGGAGCTCGCAAAAGCACTCGAAGAAGAGCCGAAGCCATAGGGTGTCGCAGAGGTGGAAGCGACAGAGGAGCTCGCAAAAGCACTCGGAGAAGAGCTAAAGCCATAGGGGGTCGCAGGGGTGGAAGCGACAGGAGAACTGGTCAAAGCACTCGAAGAAACAATTGACGAAGGACTGGTGGCAGAAGAACTCGCTACACTGGAGGGTATAGCACTACCAGTATGAGTAGATGAAGTAGTGACAGTAGTGGTCGGACTGCCAAAGCCAAACGTGGGTCCATACGTGGAGCTGAACTGACGCTTTTTCATTGAGGGGCTGGCGACGGCAGAGGAAGTTGCAGGAGCTGAGGAATCGCATGGGTCGTAAGTGCTCGAGATAGGAGTGCTTGTGGGAGATGGTGTGGTTGTGTTACTCGGGGCATGAGTGCTTGTGGGAGATGCACTTGTGGCGTTAGCACTGTTAGTGCTCGGGATATGGGTGCTTGTGGGAGATGGTGAGGCACTTGTGGTGGTCTCATAACAGTCACCACCGTTAGTGGTTGTGTTGCTCGTGGTGCCATTTCCAGTCACCCCTCCCTGAACGCCAGCTGCGACAAACCGTGCTTCAGCATCACTTTGTGTGTCACAAGCGAGACTGGTGCCTGCTTTGGTAACGAGAGGAAGCGCGAAGCAAGACAGACCGGACGAGCAAGGCGTGAGCGTCCAGTTGCTTCCAACGCACTGTGCAAAGGCACCGCCAATGCATGCCTGACCTCCACCTGTAGCAGCCACGAATCAATGAATGGACGGGAGCAAGAAATATTATTAAAGAACCCACTAGTGCAAGAATCGTTGGCGGACATTTTGGCAAACTGAGCATTCAGTTTTTGCGCATCGAGACCGTTTTGTTGTTGAGAAAAGCCTGAGGAATTGGATACGAGCTCGTAGTAAGATACAAGAGGTGCGGCGCTAGCCAAGGAAGCCAGCATGGCGATGAAAAAGAAGTTCTGAAAGAGACCCATGACTGTAGAAGATGAGATGTTTGAGTGAGTGTAGGTGACTGAGATGCAATCAGCGTTAGAATGAACGTAAGAAGAGCTCCTGGCTCTGATCTAGAAACTCGTTAAAATGATGGTATGACGACAGACGAGGCTGCAGTTACGAATGATGTATACAAGATGGGGATTAGTCCAAAGCCGCATCTGCCTTGCCTTTATATATGGGAACAACGGTTGTGGACGCATGGACACTCGCAGCAGCTTATTGTTTGAAGCAATAGTCTATATACTTTCATTGTGTTCGCAAATAGCAATTCTATATTTCAAACTCAGCGACAATACTTAACCGATGTTTGTTTGGTTATCTTTTTATCTTAGATGTGACTCAGATCGGGATTATCCGTATCTTATACCCTCTTCGAAATTTTGAGATTGAGATGCTGCGCCTGCTAACTCGTCCTCTTTATCTCTCTGCCACTCCTTCGCCGTCTCTGCGCGTCAAACAGGGCCTTGCACTCAGCTCAAGAAAAATGGCAACCTCCAACACACCAGACTTCGTGCGTGCTATTTTCAATCACTTACATGTCCTTACATGGAAGCTGCCCTATTATTGCAGAATAAAGTCCTGTATGCACCACTGGCAGAGATCGATCCTCAAGTGCAGAACATCATCGACAAGGAAACTTGGAGACAATTTACTGGACTCGAGCTTATCGCTTCTGAGGTGGATCTCACAGTTTACTGTCTTTCAATCTCCATGTTTTCTGAAACGTTTCTTAGAACTTGACGAGTCGCGCAACTCTCGAGGCAAATGGCTCAATATTGACCAACAAGTACTCAGAGGGTCTCCCAAATGCCCGGTACTATGGTGGCAATGAATTCATTGACGAGCTTGAGATTCTTTGCCGCAAGCGCGCCCTTGAAGCGTTCAACCTCGACCCTGCAAAGTGGGGTGTGAACGTCCAGCCCTACTCTGGCTCTGTGAGTGTTTCGCTACAATCAAGCGCTCTCTAATCTTGACGTCCAATAACTCTCATGCTAGACTGCCAAGTACGTCCGATATCGCTTATGTGTGATCGTGTCTCACATTACGTGACCGCTAGCTTTGCAGCTTTAACCGCTCTCCTTCAGCCTCAGGACCGCTTGATGGGTCTTGGTCTCCCAGATGGCGGACATCTCACACACGGTTACTATGTGAGTATTTCTTGCCACGTCAACGACTACCTTGGGTTCTGAGATTTGATCAATTAGACTGCCAAAAAGAAGATGACCGCATCTTCGATATACTTCCAGTCATTTCCTTATGCAATCGATCCCACGACACAACTTATTGACTATGAAGGCCTTAAACGGCAAGCAAAAATCTTCAAGCCCAGACTAATCATCTGCGGTGCTTCCGCTTATCCCCGCGACTGGGACTATGCTTCTTTGAAGGCGACTGCAGATGCAGAGGGTGCATATCTCATGGCTGATATTGCACACACCAGCGGTCTCGTCGCAGCACAAACACTGAATAACCCTTTCGATTACTGTGACATCGTTACTACAACGACGTGAGTGTTACGTTCACACCGGGACTGCTTTGACACTGACATATCTTAGCCACAAGACCCTCCGCGGCCCTCGCGCTGGCCTGATCTTTTTCAAAAGAGATGGACCCAACAGCCAGGATCTTGAGAAGCGTGTTAACGACGCTGTTTTCCCTGCCTGTCAAGGTGGCCCTCACAACAACGTTGGCACCCCAATCTCTCGGCTATGAATCACAAGCTGATAACAAATTTATACCAGACTATTGCCGCTGTCGCTACTGCCCTTCTGCAGGTATCCCAGCCCGCATTCAAGGCTTACGCCAAACAGGTCATCTCCAATGCGCAGACGCTTGCAGCTGCCCTTCATGAGCACGGCTACAAACTCCAGACTGGCGGTACCGATAACCACCTTGTTCTGTGGGACCTCCGTCCTCTTGGTTTGACTGGCAGCAAAGTCGAGAAGGTATGCGACCTGTTGGGCATCACGATCAACAGTAAGATCTGTCTCCTGCATGGAAACGCAAGATACTAATTTCGGAACCCTGCAACAGAAAACGCAGTCTCTGGCGATGCATCTGCACAGACTCCTGGCGGTATCCGTCTTGGCACATCGGCGCTAACGTCCCGTGACATGAAAGAGGAGGACATCAAGATCGTCGCTAGCTTCCTGCACCGGGCTGTACAGCTCTCGCTCTTCCTTCAAAAGGAGGCTGGCTCCAAGCTTCTCAAGGACTTCATCCGTGCTGCAACGACGAAGGGCTCGGCAGGTGCCGCGCAGGTGACCGAACTCCGCAGAGACGTCGTCAGCTTCGCACAGAGATGGCCGCTCCCTGGCGCGGATGTCAGCACGCTCAAGCGCCCGGCAGGCATTGAGGAGGACTTCTAGGTGTTGACGCGTGGGGTGTGCTCGAGTTTTTCAGATGTCAATCAGCACTTTTGCATGGCGTGGGCATTCAACATCGTTCACATCAGGGTGGGCATTCAACATAGTCTACATCTGACATTGTATCAATAGTTGCTGCATATTATCATTAATGTATTCGCAGTTAAACAGTCGTTGATGGTTTACCTCCTATTAATGTGGTTACCCTGTCAAGATTTTGCTCCATGTGGATCCTCTCGCTTGGTGTACATTCACTACAACAGGAGGGCGAGTACCTGGAATTCCAAACACCTGCCACGACTGAACGTGATAATGCTGGTATCAGACGCCAGTGGTTCTCGTTCTCGTCCTAATGACCGATCCTTTGGCTTAAAGTTGCTTTAAATGCAGAACAAACCATAAAGAGTGATACAAATACTAAAGACATCATCGTCAGTCACATGCTGCGGACACCATGGAGTTTCTCATGACAATCGATAACGAGGGACTTCTCGAGCAATCTGCTCCGAGCTGTTCCGGCTCAATGCTGGTGAACATCACAGTTTCGCTGTTGCGCTCTCCATCCATATCCTCAAAACCGCAAGCGCGATACGCAAGAGTCACCAGGACAAGAAGATTGCAAACAATGAGCGAAATAGCAGCCTATATATGGATATCATGATGGATCCTGAGCGAGTAAAAGATTAATTTACCTTGACGTGTCCGATGACAATGATGCCTGAGGAATTGGGCCCAAAGAGCACTGCAGAATGCAGGATAGTCACAGCGCTGATGAAAATAGCCGCAGAGAATGATAACAAGACTAGTATCTTTTGGCTTTTGGGTAGCCGAATGCGACGCAGCACCAGAAGGGGCAGGGCAACTAGCATCACATCTGAAAATATGTCCGCTGACCCAATCATATTAGACTTCGAACATCGGCAAGGTACTGACAAACTCACTGATGAGTTGTGTTATCGCAACAAAATCGGGAATGTTACAATGGTACTGTTCGCAAACATATATTCTTTGGGCAAGGATCCCAATGAACATGATAATGAAGGAGATCCCTGTACCATAAACGACGTGTCTGAGGCCGCCTCCAGGATTTGTGACACGTATGAGGGAGCAGAGGATGCTGGCTCTTGCAAACCTTGCAAAATGTGAGTACAATAAGCAGAAATTTGAACGACGGGTAATTTGACTTACCAGAGAACACAAGGGAAGGCGATGGATACGAGCCAAAATTCTACTCGCTCGGCCGCTAGCGCTACACAAGGAGTCGCTTAAGAAAGTCTACGAATCAATTAAGGAATCCTGCATGAACGCACAATAATTCGTCTTTGGTCGATCAAGCAGGGCACAAACAAAGCAAATCACATCGAAAGCCAATGATAGTGCTGCCCACATGTCTTCCCACCACAGTTGTGTGATATAGTACCGATATGACAACCTCAGCACCGTGCACACAATCGCTACTCCATGAAAGGTCGCCGCTATCGCTGCTTCCGGGCTCGAATAAGTGGGGAGGTTGAGTTCAACTTTGCACGTACCTTCAAGACTCGTTGTCCATGGTTGAAACATCACATAGCAAGAAAAAAAGACGAAGTGAGAACCAGCGCAAGGCGCTTTTTGTGAATAGAAAACATGCCGGCAACGCTCCCAGCAAGTCCTGGTCTGTTACCTTTAGACTTGGGGCTATGTCGCAACCGGAATCCAATCGGGATGATCCCCGGATGAAGTTCCAGTTCATCCCCTCTTGAAAGCTTGACACGCTGTGCAAGTGGTTCGGCTGCGACTTCTCCGCGCACCCTGAGACTGTCCAATCTTACCAATACTAGTAGCGCACCTTCAAACACCCGCGCCGGCGGGCGGGTACCCGTGTCAAATTTAGCGTCGAGTTGGGAAATCGACCCCAAATTCGAACACACGACAAGACATGATCAATTATCTAGGAGGGCAGCAAAGGAAAAGGCGACCCTGTGAGTGAGCCTTACTGTTCAATGTTCGGTAGACATAGTGTATGATCATGATGGTTCTGGAAGACTGAAAAGGAAAGCTATTGAGTGTTATGTGTGTAAAGCGCTCACCGTTACACAGCAATATTAATATTGACAGCTATGTATGACAGAAGCTAGTCAAATGAAGATTCAAAGTGGGGTAGCAGGGGCAGGGGCTGCTCTATATCTAAATGGGTTTCATAATGCTGAAGAACGTAAACGAATCATTAGTTTTTTGACCCTATCGCTCCTTCAGTACGTAATATCTCCTCAGAGTTCTTGCCAGTGAATGTCATTGCAGAGGATCGCAATTTTTGTCGCATGCTAGTGGGTCCTCTCGGCCACCCAACCCATACCCGAGTTGTGCAACTTGAGGCTCCTTGGACTCGAGTCTCGGAGTAACGGTTTGCTTGCTGTGGTGTTAGTCCGAAAGATACGGGTCCGACCATCGGGCCAGGATTGGTATAGAGTAAGCCAAGAGTAAGCAGAAAATTTGTATAAACTTGCACTCACAAGTTTATACGGTTTGACCAGGGTCCAGAGAAACCCCATGCGTCACGTTGTTAATTTGACGAAATCTTTCATACCTAATAGATTGCTAACGATTCAATATTCATCTCCGAGTCGGGAAAAGTGAATAGATTCATGATCCCATGGGCCATCATTGAGGGTGTACATTTACACGCTGATTTTCATCTAGCGGTGTCAGATCTTTTCAGAAATATATTCACGGTTCGTGCACTTGTGATAATATAGAGGTAGCCAGCCCGTGCTGCGCTAGGCTCTTCAACTCATTGATCCGTATGCTTTATAACAGCGCGCTGTTGTATTCACCCACATACCCATACGAAGCGGTGCAGGCTGGGATGCCAAGGTTGTAAGGGTTATTCGAAGGTTGACATTTCGAGTTGAGTCCCGAATACTCAAAACAGATGTTGCTGGGGCCAGCCGTGAGTGCCCAATTCTGGCAATTCCGAAAAATCGGTGAGTTTACATGCATTGCTACGAGAGACAGTTGCTTACGGCTGATGCACTGTATGAGCAACCTGTGTACGTTCCAGGATTTGCGACGGAAGGGTAATAGCACGAGATAGTGTCGCCTGAGCACGTCCAGTAGTTTAGACATGCATTCCCTTGCGATGGACTAATTTGCTCATAATCGCAATTAGGACAGGCCTCGCATTCTGCATTAACCCCCGTGCCAAGTGCAAGGAGCAAGGCAACAGCCAGTACATAACGAACTATAATTGCCCTGACGTGTTAACCGTTAGATCTAGTAGTAAGGGAATCGCGCAATGAAAACATACATGGTGTAGTTGGTTCAACCTGCCCAGCAACACTGTGGCTGGACAGTCACTCTTATATGCAAGTTGCTTCAGGCACGATTGGGAATGTGGTGAAGTCCATAAATCTCGCGTTCAGTGTAATATGATCCGCGGTGTAGGTCTGTACGAATGACATTAGTGTGATTACTTCCAAAGCGATACCCATACCCATACTAGTTGCTCAGTACTTTTGCTCACCTGACGGCACCCACAAAGTTTTATCACACCGTTTCACATGCATACCCAATGTCCAAAAAGCAGATACTTATCCAGCAACTACACAGCCAACATGATCAGCCCACCGGTGGCCGCCAACTTGGACATGGAACATAAATGAGAAATACTCACATGTACTATTTGCAAGTCAGAAGCCACAGGCGAAACGCATATTGTGTGTCATTTTGTTCACAAGTACGATGAAACTGTGACTAAGTTTTCTTCCCCAGGAAGGGGAAAGTAAGCGCTGTCTTGCTCGCTTTCGTCAATTGGACTCCAAGGTGGAGACTGAGAGTTCGATGGTCTCAGAATGTGAGGGATTTGGGCGGTGTGCGTGAGATCCATGCAGACTAGATGCAGACTTCTGTCCTGCTCGGCACAAGTACCGGGAAGTCTGTCAAGCCCAACGCATGATGTCACAATCATCCCTCTCAACCTCCATGGGAGTCCCTGCCATCAGGATTTCTACTTCCATCTCTTCTGATCCCTGTGAGTCTCTCACGCTTGCCTGTCTGCTACTTCCTCCGTATTTGCCTACCGCCTGTCAACACCATGTCGTTGTCTGAAGCTTCCAGTCTACGACTGCTGTGTCCTTCTTCCAGATGGTGTTAACTGCAATATCAGACTGGTGGGATTGACATGACGGTGGCTGACATGAATGTCGGGACGCGTGACGGTGGCTGATGTGGATGGGGGTCGGTGATGCAGGACAACAGACCAAGACCGACCAAGGCCGCCCGGAACTTTCCGATCAGCTCAGACTCACGTGTCCCAGCGTCTCCCAGCGTGTCCTCCAGAATTTCGTGCGGATTCTGCGCAGATCTGCTTCATACACATCGGTGTTGAACCATTTCCTACATGCCCTCCGAGTTCTTGTCAGCAACTGTGTAATAACACACACTGATACTTGTTGCACGTCTCCAACAAATCTCACTAGATATAGTTTCAATCTCTCAGCGCGCTCACGATCATCTAATGGTTGAATCATCAAAATCAATCATCTGGCCAGCTGAGACGCTCTAGACTGATATCGATGGGAAAAAACTCCACTGGAACTACAACGCAATGCAGAGTCACTACTACCCCGCGGAGTCATTCTACAGTACAACCAGCGGCTCAGTGGCTATTGCATACTCCACGACATGCTAAATATGCTGCTGCGCTTTTTTACTTGCTAGTCTGTCCTGCTTTTGAAATTAATGCAATGATAAATTAACATATGCTTTGAAGATGAGTAGGTATGATCAGAGACATGTAATGTGATATGGCAAATGGGCTCGACGTGTATGGAACCCCAAGAAAAGAAAAAAGTAATACATCCCCGCGAAATGAACAGCGTAAATATCGTGCGACATGCGCTTTTGAGAAATCACGATGAGCAGCTGGACTCACGACGATTACCGCCGCAGCCCAGGCCCGTTACTGAGCTCTTGTGCAACCTTTTGCACAAGCGTCATGCCCAAAGGCTTCAATACCTCCTCCCATATCTTTTGACGCCGCCTGCCCGCAAAAATGCCCGCACTTCGCTCGCCCGTTTCGCCCTCAGGGCCAAAAACGTACACCTTGCCACAAGAATTGTCCCATGGCCGCTCTTCATGCGCGAATGCGATCCATCGTTCCTGTATTGCGTCTCGTACGCGGGCATACGTCAACTCATCAACAACGGGTTGAGCCCACCCGCCGAAGCTCGCCTCTGAGCCGTGAGAGAACTTATCAATATCCACGAGGTCAAGCTCGTCGGGGGTGATCATCTTGTTGAAGATCTCGCCCCCGCCAGCAGAAGTCGATCTTGACGATGGGAATGATGGAAGCGACTCGTCATCGTCAAATGCGGTGGGTGAGGACGAAGGTGATAATGGGAGCGGAACGTTGTCGAACAAGTATACCAGGTCTGCTGCATGGTGGGGCATCCCCTGCATAGGACCCTCCTGATCAAATACATACCGCCAGACCTGTCGACCAGTCCTCTGTGCAGCTTGAACAACACATTCCGTGGGCCACGCTATGCGTGCATCCTCCACGAGCTCGAGTAAACGGTCGGTAAGATCATCCGTGAAATTGTGCGTGCCTATCTCATAAGCATTGAGAAGAGCAGTGGATTTTGTGATGGACTGGCAGATCGCACGAAGTCGTCGCACAACAGCGGAGGCGGCCCACTGACGTGCAGGCTGTGACCAAAGAGAAGAGTCGCATGCGCAGTCACCGATGAGGAGAGGCTGAAGACCAGAGGAGGTTGTAGGGGGAGCAGCAGGCATACGCTTGCTCACTGGGTGCGGGCTTCGACTCTTACTAGTTGCCTTGCAAATGGCAAACCGCAACGAGGTCAAACCTCTATCATGAGGAGCTTTGATAGGTTCTTCCGACTCTGAGGGCGGGAAGAGGAGATCCCTGAAGCCTTTTCTGAAGAAGACCCCATCGTCGACCGCGCGGTAGGGGAGATTGATGTTGGCAAGTGTTTCAGGATCTATTGCACGAAGGTGTGCAACGGAAGAGGTACACAGTGGAGCCAATGCTCTAGACAGTTGCCATCCAGCTGAATGTGGTTCTGGAGGATTGTGCTCGATGATCGCGCTTTGAACAATTGCCCGAGCAAATAGGGGACGAGTCAAGTTGGCATTGGAGTACAGATGAGCAACGATGTCTGCTGCTCCCGAAGAATGTCCGAATAGGGTGACATTGGTTGGGTCTCCTCCAAAATCTGCGATGAAACGGTTCACCCATTCGAGAGCCTGACGTTGGTCGCGCAGGCCTATGGGATACTATATCAGTCAAATCAATATAAGAGAGGCAAAATAGACTAACCATAGTTGCCCACACCTTCGTCGCCTGCTGCTCGATTATCTTCTGCCAATTGCATGTTTGCAGCAACACCAAATACTCCTATGCGAAAGCTAACCGTGAATGAATACCACCACTGATATATGTAAGGCTGAAGGAAACGTACTTGATTGTGACCATTATGATTGGTAAACCAATACAAACGCTCTTTCTGACAAGAGCGCCACCATCATAGATCCAACTTGAGCCACAACCACGATTGCCTCCGCTACTCATATGAGCGTCTAACACACAACGAAGAAGCACGAGAGTAGTCTCACCCGTGGATCCACACCATAACCGGAATTTGTGAATTACGGTGATGACCAGCAGGACAGGTGATGTTCAAATTGAGACACTCAAACTCATCCCGTTTGAAGATTTGTCTTGGAATATCACTGTCAGCAAGACCAATGAGCTCCTCTTCAAGACTTTCCCGCTCAGGCTGTGGGCATATTGGGCTGCACGAGCAATTTAGTAATTGAACCAGCGTAACACGAAAAGGAGACGTACCCGTGGCGGGTTGCATCAACTGAGGAGGGGTATGAAGTGACGAGTTTCGATTGACGGAAGCGGGCTGGTACACTGGCGTATTTGATTCCGCGAAATTGGTGTATGGGTACATCTGTAGTGGATATTGGATGATCGATGCCTTTGAAAGTGGTTCCTAGCACACTGTGGTGTAGGATAACATGCGAGCGTTCGAGTATCATGAGGAATTGAGATAGGGAGGGGAAGGTAAAGTGGGAGATTTCGTGGTGTATGGTAAGTGGAAGAAAGAGGAAGAGATGGAGTAGATACGTTGTGTTCGATCAGGCCTGTTGCCTGCTTGTATACTAACAGCCATCGACTCCTAAACGGGATCAACGCAAGCAAAAATCCAAGTGCAGTACTCAGATAGGCAGGTCTCGATCGCCACACGTGATGAGCGGGGTAATTCGGAATCAAAATATATCCCGACAAAAGAACCTGACCAAACCTGACAGTGACAAAGTCAAGTGAACCAAGTTGGGTTGATTCAATTGTACCTTTATGATATGAAGAACTCACGCAGCAAAATCATGGGACTAATGACGTATAATTGGCGGTGCATTGCGCTCGAAGCCTGATCAATTCGAGCCTTTCCCGGCACCACTGGCATTTCTGATTATCGGTAATCGGCGCACTGCTTCCAAGTTCTGGGCATGGCGGAAAGAGAGCAATTTCAGTTCTGAGCGATCAAGATCGAGATGACATGTGGATGGAGTAAGTACCAAGGATCGGTCCAAGACGTTCTCAAGAGTGTCCCGGATCTGCATCATCGGGTTCAGTAGCACTGTCAAACACACCGTTTCAAACATCGTGATCATCGCCAAAACCAGTGGGTCCCACACCGACATGATCATCCAAAATGTAATCATGACGAGTGCAAGAATACACATGTAACGACGGCAAGCAACAAGTCTGACAAACAAGACTGTTCAACGACTGTCACCAGTGACCACCATCACCAACACAATCATGATGCCCTAGCCAGATGGATTATCATGATTCAAGTACGTACGATCAAAGGTAAAAACACGACACTTACCTCAAAGTACGTGTACACGGAGCGGAAATATCAACCTCTGGGCTCAGTGCGCAGATAACTGGAGGATAAAATCACATCGTGGTATCAAGAAGAGCACTTATATCATCTTGAGTCCATCGATGAAAACTGTTGTTTTGTTTTGGCAACCACGTTCGGATCGATAAGAATCCAGGTTCCCACGTTGGTCTATATTTGGTCCGTTCGGACCTTCATCCTTGGTCCGCAGGTCCCCGAAATGCTAAACAGGTCAGTGTGCAGAGATGCCGATGATCCCAAAAGGCTTGCAACTTCCATTCGAACCTTGTTCGAACCAATCGTCAATGAAATCTTCACATCCTGGTTTTCATTCCAAAAATTCATCTTCTGACAGTGCTGATCTAACTAGCAAGGTAGAGCCCACTGCATATGGGGGTGGGGCTCTGGGCAAGCTTAAGCTTCAAACTTCAAGGCCCGTCTGCGAGATGTGCTTTCTGCTGCAGTCCCAGTCGATGCGCGTGGGAGGAGGCACTTCCCCATTTTTGTGACAAAGAGGCACTATGGGTTTTGTGAAACTTTAACGGCCAGGGCTGTATGTGTAGCCCTGCAGGTTGTCATCGCAGGTTAGAGAAGGCATGAGAACATGGACAAAAATCATCCTGCGTCAGACTCACAAATATGGTCGGTCTTCATAATTTGCACTTAAAGCTTACCTTTTTCTTGTCCACGCGAGAAATCTGATGGTGGCATTACTCTACTCCACTCGGCTGAGTGGTGAGTTGGAAGTTGCTAGTATGGTGTATTGCTATATTTATCATCTGGAAAGTCGTAGGGATGGTATCGCATACTCTTGCCATCATTTGCACCATCTTCAGACTCATTTATAGAGGCTGGATGCATCACTTATGGTGGGAAGATGCATGGGCAGCATTTGCACTGATCGCAGACGGTAAAGTTTTCCTTGCACGCTGCCCTGGACAGCAAACTAACTACATCCCTTCAGTTGTTTGCCTGGCATGCATTTGGCTCGACAGTGCGATAAGTTGTGAGTAGTAGTTGACTTCGTATTCCAAGAATAATCACATCTTCATACCACTCCCAGCATGGGCCCTCACGATCTCTTTCACCACTGTCCTGTGGTGCGCATCATAGCTCACTCGTTTATATTTCTAACTGACTGGTTCAGGGCTGCGCGCATGAGCGTCATTTTCTCGATCATCCCCGTCGCAAACCACTCAGGATCCAAGATCCACAAACAGATTACCTATCTCATCGCAGTATCATTTGCGTGTATGTGGGCCGCGCTGCTCGCCCAGAAGATCCATATTTGCGAATTCCACTCCTGCCACATGGGTAAGTCAGTGGCGCTCTCGCTTTTGATCAGTCAGTACCTATGCGCTTTTTTGTTGTGCTAAGGTCCTCAAATCATGGGTATTACAGCAGACGTCATCGCAGATGCTTGCCTCGTTGCTGCGCCGCTTTATCTATTGAAAAACGTAGGGCTTTCGCGTAGCAAAAAAACACTGGTCCAATCTGCATTTGGCGCATCACTCCTAATTACCGCCATCACAATCACTCACTCCATACTCTTGCTTAAATTCTATAACACGACTACCCTCATGTTTGCGCATATCAAGGTAAGCATTCTCCTGTTCTCGCACTGCTTTGCAAAATGCAACCGAAATTAGGCCGCCCTCAGTCTCATCATCTGCAACCTCCTGGTGATCGTGACCTTCATATACCGCGTATACTTCAAGGAGACACTCGACCTCGACCGGCCATTCGCATCCAATGGAGTCTTCACGAGTGTCATCGTGACTCCGATGGGCAGTGGCGCGAATACCTTGAGATCGCTTTCTTTTCAAGAGCGGATAACGGCGCAGATTGGAGGGATGAAGTCGAAGGATGAAGCTGAGGACGCAAGTGTGCGTTACGCCGAAGAGGGCACTAGCACTGAGAACAACTAGAAACATTCGAAGATGGCGAGCGACAATCGATCAGGAAGGAAGTGGTAGCCCGGGTTTCCGTGTTACCATAGATCCGACGTATCTTTGTATTATAAAAGTTGTACTGAAATGTCGTATTTATACCGCGACAGTGCTTTGCAAATGTAAGCAGATGACCGCGACCTTATCCTCCACATGCCTGAGTTTTTTTTCATATTAGAAGCTCAAACGAGTGGAAAATTTGAAGAGCCCAGGAATGGGCGCTGTGCGTTGCTACGTTTCATCATGCAGTACATGATTGTACAAACAGGTGCAAGCATTGTTCAAATCTAAGGGCCATTCAAGTTAAAGGGGTAGCAGAAGGAATGTTTTTGTTATGCTTTCCGTGATTGCAAACAATTGAATGAAGAAAACTCCGCGTGAGATAATGAGACAAAGTGACATCTTGCTGGAAACAGCTTCAAACTGAAGCCTGTGATGACCCTGAAGCATGATAGAGATGTTCCTGTATGCACAGATGCTGAGTCGCGGGAAAGGCATCGTTGGAAATACACACCTTTGCAAGTTTCTGTCCTTCCGACAAAATGACGAGGCAAGACCGCAGACCATTCAAGCACCACTGTCTTTCGAGCCAGGAGAGAAGCGAGCGATTCCAGAAAGACTCGAATATGTGGGTGAGAGTTTTGTCCCATAGACTCGGGGCTTTTTCAAGATGAAATGCCCAATATTGACATGCATACTTGAGAGTGTTGGAAGATGATCGACTTCGCTCCCGTGCCCCGTTCGCAAAAGTCACGAAGTGCTGCATTGCACGAAAAATGTTCATGTCTGGTGCAAAAGGTTTGCGTAGTAGAGAAGAATTTCGTGGCAGTACAATGTGCCTTAACGCTAGCGCTGCTGGAAACATCAAGAAATCCGGCAAGCTCTTGAATTGCTGAATTGCTTGAAAGGCTGGCAGTAAAGGCAATTCTGGGATGATGATATACTCGCTGAGCGCTTCCAGTGTGCCCGAAAATTCTTCCATTGTCACCAAGACAGATGCCGCAGGGGTCGATTGCCAAGTTTGACCATCGGGCGTCTGTAACCACTCTCGCCCACTCCGAGTCTGTAGCCACGCTCGTCCACTCTGAGTTTGCAGCCAGGCTTTCCCGCTTTCGATCTACAGCCAATCTAGCCCGCTTTGTGTCAGCAGCCAGTCTTTCCCGTTCTGTGTCTGCAACCACTCTGCCCCGCCTGGGGTCTGCAGCCACTCTCGACCACTCTCGATCTGCAGCCAGTCTTGCCCGCTCTGTGTCTGCAGCCAGTCTTGCCCGTTCTGTGTCTGCAGCCACTCTAGTCCGCCCGGAGTCTGCAGCCAATCTCGCCCGCGCGAGGTCTGCAGCCACTCTTGCCCACCTGTATTCTGCAGCCAGTCTTTTCCACTCTTGGTCTGTAGCCACTCTCGCCCACCCGGGATGTGCAGCCAGTCTTGTCCGCTTTGAGTCTGCAACCAGTCTTGCCCGCCCGAGTTCTGCAGCCACTCTCGCCCGCGCCAAGTCTCCAGCCAATCTCGTCATCGTTGGGTCTCCAAGTAATCTTGCCCACTCTCTGTCAGCAGCCACTCTCGCCCGTTCCGGGTTCGCAGCCAATCTTGTCCGTCCCGGGTCCACAGCCACCCGCTCTGAACCCCTAGCTGCACTGGTCCATTCCGGGTCTCTAACCACTCTCGCCCAATGGATGTTTGTAACCACTCTCGTCCGTTAGGGGTTCGCAACCAATCTCTCCCGCCCGGAGTGCACAGCCATACTCGCCCGTCTGAGGTCTGTGCCCAGTTCCGCCCGCTCCGGGTTTGCAGCCAGGTGAGCCCATCCCAAGCTTGTAGCCAGGTTTGCCCGGCCGAGGTCTGCAACCATCTTCGCTCGCCCAGAGTGTGAAACCATCCTCCATGGTGAGTGGTCTTTAGCTGCATCCGCACGTGCTGAGGCCCTCGTATTTGCCTGGTCTTCTCCTGCTTTGTCAGGTCTTCGGTCATGGTCTGCAGCCACGATCGCCCCCTCTCAGTCACCAGCCAACCCTTTCCACCACCGGTCTGCAGCCAGGCTTTGCCTTCCTTGGTCTGTAGCCAGTCTTTCCCTCCTTGGGTGAGCAACCAGGCATGCCCGTCCAAGGTCCCTAACCAGGATAAAACACAAGATCGATATCCCCGGAGCCATACTAGACCCATAAGAACTTGTATGGGCTCCGGGGGTTGGACAATGAAGGCTAAAGAGCATTTTAAGCGGTGGGGGTCGTCAGGTTCCATAGCTTGGCACTGCTTCTTCTTCAAGTCTGAGAGTGCGCTCAGGAGAGCCAAGCTTTCTGGAATCTCCTGCATCATCAACTGGAGGGAGGAATGTGCGAGTAAAGAGTGTACTTGTGGAAGGCTGCAATTCGAGGGGTTGGAAACATAGTCACGAAGGGACGAGTGATAGATATGCACGGGGAGGTTGGTGTCGGCAGGGATATCTATGACAGACCGCAGCTGTATTAGAACCGTCTCAACATCTTTGCCCTCACCAGGGCCAAGAAGTTCGGAAATTTGTGAAATCGACAGAGGGTCTGCAAGAGCAGCAACCACAGATAAATGCAGGTATGCCCGTTGGGGGTCTGCGCATGTCA
Organism: Suillus brevipes Sb2; assembly: GCA_011800875.2. NCBI lineage: Eukaryota > Fungi > Basidiomycota > Agaricomycetes > Boletales > Suillaceae > Suillus > Suillus brevipes. The sequence goes on along the minus strand of JRHT02000041.1, from coordinate 198,105 downwards.
AGAGGATCCGGTTGTATAGTTCATACACTTCCGTTCCTGGCAGTAGTTCACTCGTTAGGTCGAGCATGAGCTGAAGCCGATTGCGGGGATTATTGTATCCATCATCGATGAACTTCACCATCGTAGACGCCACAATGAAACGTCTGCCAGCTCGGCTCGCTAGCCGCGCAAGTTCCTCTGGCGTTGGCCGCGGGAAATTGGGAACGCAACCTTGCAGCTTTGTGAAGGAATGCTCCAGAAAGATATAGATGTCATGGTCGACATCTGCGCCGTCTAACGAGATGATGGGAGTAACTCCCACCCCGGATGTTTTCACTGGTATTTCGCAGATAAGCGGGCATACCTTTTCTTCGCGCATCGCTTCACGGATATGTGGTTCCGAACGACTCGTGAGCAAGATCTGGACTGCGGGCAGGTCAGGTTCACGAAGAGCTTGGCCAAGTAGGGAGATGAGATCAGCAATCTCGGTTTTGGATGTGCATTCATCGAGAGCATCAACGATAAAGGCCAAAGGCGCACTGTCACGCAGTCTGAATCGAAGTTTCTGAAGAGGCCGGAGAAAGAGTGTCTCCATCTGATCATGAAGGGATGTGTCTGCGTCAAGAACTGCAGGATCTTCGCGGATAGCTCTGATCACATCCTCGCGGATGCTGGGAAAATTCCTGGCAAGCTGGTAGACAAGCGTCGCAAAAAAAAATTCAGTCGTACAGCGTTTTGTGTGCGTGCGCGAGAAAAAGAAGGATCCGGCGAGTCGCTTTTCTTTCGTCGCCCACCCTGTCACCGGCAGCCCTCTCATCCTCTCAGCTACAGTGAACGCAACAGCAGACTTTCCGACGCCCGCGGTGCCGTGCAGCCAAATGAGTCGACTATCATGTCCTCGGTTGTCTAAAAACCCGTGAATGTGGTTGAGAAGGACCGTCCGGGTCCCTTCCAAACATTTTGGGTGGGGCTGGCGTTCACGAGAGTCATATGCAGCACCCTTGACTGCGATTTGGGACAGCTTCTCCCAAATTCCTTCAGATGATCGATGGTCACCAGGACCTGTCGATGAGGTCAGAGAGCTGAGAGAGGATACGAGATGTAAATACCGACATTGATCCATTGATGAATGTTGATAAGATGTAAGATGGAATAGACAAACTCTCACTTGGCTCCCGGTAAAATATCAGTTTCAAGTTGGTTGGACGGTAGGTCCTGATATCATGGAAATGATTTGTACTTCGAGGAATAACAATTTGTTTTGGTTATCAAGCCGTCCAGTAAGTGCGTTGGATGGTAATGAGCCACCAGTGAACAGCGAAATGATCAACAAGTAGATTGCAAAGCTTAAGAGCTGCTCCAGACCGGATGGATGGATCTTTCGGTGCTAATCAAGGCCTGCTGGAGGGTATTGGCGGAACTGGGACAAAGTCGTCGACAGACCAACGGGCGCTCGCTTGGTTCCTAGAATACGTGCCGCAGTGCCATTAGAAGTCGCAGGCTATTAAAGCCAGATAAAAGCGCTGGCCGCATCCCAGAAGTTAGAACACGGAACGCCGCGTTATCTGGCCTGCCTGGAATCCTAGAGTATCCAGTTTTAATGCGCTAAGTTTCAGCTATTCTTCGAAGTCCGAGTCTATTTGCCTAGTTAGTTTTGAGTTACTAGGAGTAGTAGTTGGTAAACGCTTGAGTGTTGACTGGGCCGGCGTTCAAGTTGTGGCTTATTTTGTGTTACATAAACAGTCTTATTGTCCTTTGAAGCCACACATCATACCAAGGAGGCTTACTCCCACTTATTTATCGTAAAGTCCATGTAGTCTCGCGCATGGTGCATTGATGAATGGAAACGAGGTCAGCATGGAGTGATATGCTTGATTGATGATCATTAAACATCGCGCGTGAAGTTAGAATGTCATTTGATACAACATTTCATAGTAGATGTCAGTATGTAAGTACAACAGATTGAGCATGCCGAGCAAGAAATACAAATGCGAATATAAGCCCGTAACATGGTATGCCAGATGTGACCCCGATCCCAGCAGGTAATATCAAAATCCTGGACAAATCCGAGCGGATCGACCGCAGTGCTGTACAATAATTGGATGCAGATGAATCAATCATCGCAGGGTGGCAATCATGATGAACCAGAGATAGCGCCATTGATGGCGTTCAAAAGAATGTTGTTGTAGTCGCCGCCCATCTCCCACAGGGCGAAACCGGCCAGGCCAGCCTGTTTAATGAAGTTGCCCTTTGCGGCTGTAGCAAAATTAGCAAAATTCCAGCTGTTCAGAGCGGGAAAACATACTGAAGGATTGAGCATTGTCGTAGGCTACCATGACCTGTGTGTTGGGGTTGTAGACATATGGCTAACAAAGACAAAATTAGACCAGTAAAACAATCGCGAACAAGGAATACGTACCGTCTGACTGCAGTTGTCGAAGCGGCTAGTCATACCGGAAGCGACACTGCCGTCCTCGTTCAGGAAACCACCAGCAATGAGTCCCCAGAAGTTGAAGTCCCCAGAGGCAGGTTGGCTGATACCGCAAGCATCTGGACCGGCAGCATCCCAGCTGTCACCAGTGACGGGGTTGTTGGTGTTAAAGCTGGGGTACGAGGCTAACGTGTTACCCTGGACAGCTGCAGTTTGGCTAATGGAGTAGCCGTGTCCGTAGCTAGGCACACCAAGAACGATCTGTTTAGCAGAGAACCCGGCAGCAGTCCAGAGCTTGACGGCGGAAGTCGCAGAGCCGGTTTTGTCAGCAGCTGCAGCACAGGAGTCGTCCAATGGAGAATTTGGGCCCACGACCTTGCTGAAAGTGTCGCCATACACGTCGTAGTTCATGATTTCTGCAAAAATATTAACGGCTGTAATGACAAGCATTGACCAGTCTACTAACCAACGTAATCCAAAACCTTGGTAAAACTGGTCAGGTCAGTCGATGGGTTCCCCGTAGCATCGTTCCATGGCTTGACAGGGGTAGCAGCAGAGAGAGAAACACTCGGCAACGCTGTCTTCAGCTCCTGGAGCATCAACAGAAGATTGGCAGTATCCTGAGGCGACTCTGTGTTGCAAGAAAGACCGTTGGTGCTGCCAGGGTATTCCCAGCTGTAAAAAAGTGTCAACATCGAGAATAACCGCATCAAATTAAATATACATACTCAAACTCGACACCTTGGAAGCCATACTTGTTCACCATGCTGACGATCGACTGGACGAAAGTTGTACGGTTACTTGAGGTGGAGATGGACGACGAGAAATATATGGAACCATCCCAACCACCAATGGTCAATACAGGGAAAACGTTCTGTTATCTAGTAAGCCAACCATCGGCCACAAAAAAAAAGAATAATCATACATTTTGCTTAGCAGCAGCGACGAAGGTGACAGGGCCACTAGGGCTACTATCAGTGACAGTAATTATAGCTGTACCATCGGCGGAGGTGATAGCTCTGTATACTTATGTGAGAAAAGTTTGCATGATGATTCCGAAGAACTCACCCGAAGTAAGACATTCTGTTGAAGCCGCTCCACGTAATATTGGCAACCGTGTAGTCGGTGTGCCAGTTAGCAAACCAAGCCATTGCGACAGAGCCATTACCAGGATTCGTAGGGGTAGAAGTAGACCCTGGGGGGGTAGCAGTCGATGTCGATGTAGGTGTAGCGACACTAGCAGCAGATGATGATTTGAGAGAGCAAGTAGGGGCGGCAGCTGCAAACGGCAGCACCAGCAGAGAAACTATTGCCAGAGAAATTTTCATGATGATCAAAAAAAAATAAAAGATGGACGTCGACAGTGAGTGAATGAAAGCGAGAGTTGTGAGTAGGTGCTAGCTAGAGCACTAATTGCAATCAGGACCAGGCCTTGAAGTAGTTGAAGATCAGACGGGGAAAGTAAAGAACGAGGGGACAGGCAGACGGCCTTTTTGTAGCTGTGAGACAACGTGTGGACCGAACTGCATGATCAATGCTCCACTAGGCCTAAATTACACGCACTTTTGTTCTTCTTTTGTACACATGGTCAGTGGCAGTGGTCATACTATGGGCGCTTAGAGACCAAACCTTTCTCACACTTAACAGGCATTGTTCAGCCCATTGTTCACTTGGTAAGATCCTTGATCGCTTAGTGCCAGTGAATTCATACTAACGCTTAATTTTGACTACCACAGGAACAACTGTCCTCGAACCGGGGGAAAAACTATCTTGGTGATCATACTCCAGCCTGAGGGTATGGCTGCAGACTCTTTTTGCCCATTTAATTAATAGAAGGCAGATAGGCCCAAATGTCAAAAGGACCAAAACTTCGTTTTCACGGGTGTAATGTGCAGCCATATGACTCAGAGAAGGCGCTACTTTTTGATTTCCAGGAATCGGGATGATCACAAGGTTTGGTGCACACTTGGTTCAATTAGATCTCTAAAAAAACTCATCATCCACATCCAATGGCATGTATGCGGATGCGCTGGTGGCTCGCGATCAATGGTCAGGTGCCTACCCGAATGAGTCGGCTACCGGGGTCAAGTCTCTGCCACGGGCCCTACTGCCAGGCCATGCGGCCATCGGGGTCAACATGTGCCAAGTGTTTCCGAGGCGCGATGACTTGTGACAGTGGCGTGAACTTCTTGAAGCGCGTCCTCCGAGATCAGTCCGTTGAGCTATTAATAATGAAATCATCACTGATGAACTGCAAGTTTCAGGAGCAGGAGTTTGCTGTAGAAGAAATTTGTCTTTGGGCGAAACTTTTTGCTGGTGTTGCTGAACCGAAGGCTCAACATTAGATACGACAGTCGATGTCTTCGATTACGCCCTGCTGCGTACTAGTTCGGCACGATTGTACGCGATCATCTCATGGCGACATTTCTCAGCAATGGCCTTCACTGACGGAAATTAGTTTACTAAGGGGGTTTTCACGACAGTCGCACAGATGTGACACTCGCGCAAGTCGTCGCGAATAATCGGTTGCAACTTGCAGGGTAGGTTGAGCATTCCTCACAGTCACGAGAGTTATCACGTATGTACGTATTTCATCTATGAACTGGTGACTTGTCCTCCAGCTTCACTTCGCGAAGCCCGTCGATCAGATCTCAGATCCAGTGCAAATTCTACGTGAGAATCGGAGACATGATATACATTGTGCAATGGTTCTCACTGTCTACATCCTTCACAAGAGCTATCGTTCAGTGTTTCCAAAAGTTACACAGCACCAAACAAACACAAGTCCTGAGCAACAGGCTTCAGTATGAAGGCCAATTGAGAAGACCGCCACTGCCCACCAATCGCCAGCATGTTCAAATCACCACCACAATACAACAGATGAGATCCTGGGACGCGCTGCGAACATGTTGCCAAAAAGACGGGCAAAAAAGAAGTGCGGACGCAAGGACTCCGCACATCTGACTGTATTGTATCCTGCCTTCTCAGCTGCCTGCAGTAATCAGCATGTTCATGTTTGCCGTCCGAGTTCATAATGAGCACGGCGTCTGCAAACCTCCCTTTCAGCTATGGCCGTTTACTCGAACATGAAACCGAACAGGTTACCTTGAGGCGGGATCTCGACCAGAACCCTATCCACCACTTCTCACAAGTCCGATTCGTACAGCAAGACGTCTGGCTTGATGTGCTTCGATTCTTCTAGAGCGAAATAGGGATACGCCTATGGCGACGGCAGCGAAAAACAAGTTGCACGCCACGAATTCGTAAAAATCCGCGCGTTCTTGTGCGGGAACACGGCCGCAAGACTGCCATGCAGGAGTCTCTCCAAGAGCTCCTGGAGGTGGAGGTATAGGGTGTGGTTCATCGGGGGGTCTCGTTGTAGGTGTGGTCGTGTTGGAACAATGCATGAGCTGACGATTGCCGAATGGATGACAGAAGGGTTCATGAAGCTACATTTCTGTTAGTTCTCCGTCCAGCACATTCATACATCAGAAAGCATACAGCATCTACTGGACATGGTTCACATGTGCCAAATGGGCGACAAGTGACAGACCGGTTTTGACTCGGGTCAACGTGTTGAGCTTCCACGACACATAAAAGCATAAAGCTACAATCCACGAGTTAAATAGGTTGTGATATTGATGTTCAGAGAGACCTACAAAATGAGTTTCATGACTGTGCTTGCCGCCGTCGTATGCAACATCGTGGAAGCATGAATGTGAGCAGGCGTGAGAAAACCTCTCTTGCTTGCCTCATACCTTGTCGACGCCGTAAGTGCAACTTCCAAACCATGAATTACAGTGCCAAACTCACTACTAGGATAGGTTCTATAGGTTTAACATGTCTCGTCGCACAGCAGTGATCGAAGAATTCGACGATGACACTGACCTCCCGCTCCCATCGCGTCCACTCAATACTGGGCCGCGTGGACCCCTACTTGAAGAGATAGGACATTCCGACGAAGAGGACAGTGAGTCGGAGTCAGACGATGCGTCTGCGCTAGGCCAAGCATCACAATCACAATCTCCATTTCACGCCCCAACATCGTCTGGTCAATCGCAAGGTCAACCATCTAATACCGTCACTGACATCACGCCTTATAAGAAGTACGTTATCCATACAACTGTGCTTTGCTTGCTAAGAGTTGATTAGATGGACATGTATCTATCCTATCTATATCGACGCGAAACGGCCATATGGAACGGGTGAGCGCCGGATAGCGCGCGAAAAGAGCGTTTGGTGGCCTTTGAGCAAGGATATCGCAGATGCAACCAGCCGGCTTGGACTAGGTACCTTGCACGAAGTGCAGAAATCTCACCCTAGAGACTGGGAAAACCCTGGTCGTGTGCGCGTGCAGTGGAAGAAAGATGGGCGGCTGATGAACCCTGCGATCAAAACGAGTGCGCGAATTCATTCTGCGAAAACGCTCTACTCTAATAACTCAAATCTATTCAGAAAAGCAACTACTGGAGATGATATCCTTCCAGATCCAACGGATAAAACAAGATAATATTCCCCGCCCACCATATGTGATGACCCCACCCCCAGTTTCTACCGCTCAGCCAGCGATCAAGCCTACGTCTGCGAAAGGCAAGCAGAAGTCCAAAGCTGGTTTTGGTGTGGCCGTGCAGCTGTCCAAGTCAAGTCAACAGCGCTTGCCTACACCTCCACAACCTCTGCCAGCTTTGGCAAGCCGGGTATCTCCTTACTCACCAGCTTTACCCACGGGAATGCTCATCGAGACCGTTAAAGCTGGTATGAGCGCACAGGAGCCAGGTGCGGGAGCTGCTCCCGGCCAGCCAGGCGTCCAAAAAGGTAAACGGAAGGTCCTCAGAGTTAGGGGGTGATTTAAGACTCGGGCATGGTCCAATTTTTGTACGAAATACTTGGAAACACTCGCGAATTACTGAACTGGTGGCGAATTCAACGCACTGGAATATTTCCATCAGATGGGTGAAACATCTTGACTCCACCACATGAGTCCGCTCCAATGACACCTGCTACGTCTGCGGCACTTCCCGCAATATTTAATTTGTGGCTGAGGATTGGAGAGAGCACGCTTCATGCTATGCTCGCGGAGGATGTCTTACATGCCTACATCGCCTTCCGGTTTCCGGTCAGTGACCTCGCCAGCAAACTAGTGTAGTTTGAGGTCAAGCGCTTCTCGTAAGACACTGCTTCCACGATGCTTCTTGCGCGCTTGGAGCAAGTAAGTACTGCGGACCTAAACCCCTGATGGCCTTGAGGCAAGTGGATCGCCCGCATCCTCTTGTGAAGTGAACGTGATTGTAATATAGGTGATCTAGAAGCCATGCGGCGACTGGATGGCGAAACGTTGGTCCGAAATAGTCAGTTCCCCGCTTTCAGGCTGGTGGACATTGGTCGGCACCGATTAGCGCAAAACCAACTTGACAAAAAATTTACAGGACCGCGAGTCGTCGCGGACTCGCAGTTACTAACGCAGATACTTACCTCGATTTGCTGGCAGTCAACAAAACCTACTTACGATTGGACAGCCACGAATGCACATCATGCCTCATGCAAACATGCTGGTGATCGAATAAAAGGGTGTAGATGACAACGCACATCATGAAAGACGCATGTTATGATAGGTCAATATGATCTGGAATTGAATTGAGAGCATATATACGCAGTTCCCTAGAGCAACCATTCTTCCATCTCCCATCTTTCATCTCTAACTTCCATCATGAGCTCCTCGCAGGATCGTGTGGGCCGTGTAATCCACCACAAGGATTACTACCTGCGTGGCGGGGACATGAATGTGTTGGTGAGTCTCAGAGTATTCCTTGGTCCATCCATTTTGATCTGGGGCGAATGTTGCAGATCGGGAACCATCTCTACCGTATACACAGTCACTTCTTCTATCGTGAATCGTTGGAATGGCGCCAGATGCTAGATGCCCCTACCGATGGCGGGGATCACGGCACGACTGATGCTCCGAGTCCTTTCACCCTCAACGACGTCAAGGGCGAAGACTTTGACCGCTTCCTTTGGGTGATCTACAACCCGTATGTCCGACCTCTGAGTTGCTGTCCCTACTCACATGTGATTCCAGCTATTATTCAATATATGATGCTCCCATTGAGACATGGCTGAGCATCCTGAGCCTCGCCCATCGATGGAACTTCTGCAACATGAAAGACCTCGCTATTCGCGAGCTCGAAAAACTCGACATCGAGCCGATAGAAAAGATCGTGGCATACCACGAATATAAAATCAACAAAACACTCCTTCTCCCTGCATACATCGCGATGTGCAAACGTGAGAAGCCTCTGTCTCTCACAGAGGGCATGTCGCTCGGAATGGAAACCGTCCTCCGCCTTGCCGACGCACGCGAGCGTGCTCGGCAGCAAGCCGCGGAGAGCGGTATTCGCTCGCCGACATTCGACGATTTTGAGGATGTACAGATGGAAGGTATGGTAAGGGAGGTGTTTGGCATTCCGCCGAGACCGATGTCACCGGGTCGACACTCTAGAAACTCGTCCGATGTATTCAACGGTTTCGGCGGGACGACCATGCCGAATGGCTTTGGCTTCCCCCCTCAGACTGTCAATGGGGAGACAACCTCTGGCTTGAATGGCGCTGATTCAGCGAGCCACAAGCCATTTGATTCCTTGCACGTATCTACGGGCGCAACAGAGCCTTTAACTAATGGCTCAACAAACAAGGCTGATGGCAAGAAGCCACAAGCCCCGCCAAAAGATGGGAAACCGTCGTCGCCTGAACCAAACGGGGCTGCTTCCCAACAAGCTGCGTCTGGCGCCACTGATAACAAAGGGGGTGCGGGGGGTGCTAAGCTTAATGGCGGAGGTGAGTGACTGACCGCCCGTCTTGATTGTTTTATTCTAATGCGTCATCGTAGCGAAGAAATGAGGATTGCTAGGCGGGTCTCATGCGTAACGGCAACATGCTTTTTGTGTCCTTTTTTTCGAGTTTTGACTCTGTTATCGAGGTGCTATATATGTCAGTGGTTTGATCATCATTACTCTGTCAGAAGATCTCGAAGAAGAAAACCGTACACTGTATGCGCGCGGTTAAGCGAGAGTATCAATTTACTCCAAGCAGCGATCACCCATTAAGATCTTTGAGTCAGCTCAGCCATGGCCATCTTTTAAGAAAAAGACAGTGCGGTATATGTACGCCGCGGCTGAGGCAACAGCCATCATGTTATTAATGAAAAATTCAATTATGGATGGCCGTGCCACCCTTAGAAGCATGGCCAGGAGGATGTTTGTTGACAACCAACTCCTTCAAATTCAACAACTTCAAACAACACCACACAATGTCTCCTCCACGCGACCCAACATCTGACTCCGATGACGATGACCCAGACTACGCGCCTCCCGAACACCAAGGTGTGACAACAGGTTATCCCATCGAGAATCTTCTTGTCTAACCAGATATATCAGATTCGGATAGTTCTGCAGATGATGAAGGAAATGATGACACTAATGTGACGAATGAAGTGAAAGAGGAAGATCTAGCCGAGAAGAAAAAGTGAGGTGTGTCGGGGGACCATGTGAGCCCAATTTACTTATCTTGTTGTATAGGGCGCGCGATGCTCTATGGGCCAGTTTCCAGGCGTCTGTGGCCACGCCACCGCCTCCGAAGGTCGAGGAACCACCAAAGAAGCTCGTGAAGATAGAGAAATGTTACCTTTTCGCTGGGAAGAACATAGTGTATGTCCGCCCGTTCGTTCCTTGTTACAGTGTGTTTAGTGATGTGAAGAGAAGTAGTTGAGGTCCTCGAGGACTCGGAAGAGGCGAAGAAGTGGCCACGGTGGGATCCGTCAGGGTCGTCTGTTGCTGCACCAGCCCCGGATTCCTCATCTTCGACCACCGATGCAGATGCATCCGCATCGAGTTCGGCAGTTCCCATACAACCTACAGCACAGAAACCTGCCACAAGGAAACCTCCAGGTCCTCGCAAGCCTCGCACGTCGTTGGCGGACATACCGACTCAGAAAGCCAAGAAGATTACTACTATAGATAAATCTGCAATGGACTGGCGCGCACATGTCACGTCGAGTGATGTGAAGGACGAACTTGATGCTAACCGGCGCGGAGGTGGTTACTTGGAAAAGATGGACTTCTTGAAAAGAGTCGAGGACAGGAGAGAGGATGCATACGAAGCAAGCAAGCCGAACAAAAGGCGAAGGACCTGAGGCATGAGGACAAGTTGTCATTGCAATTCAATTGTGTGTATGATAATACATGTTTTACTGTACCAATACAGGAACATTGAGATTGTTCATACCTACCCTCGTATCACAGATGCTGAGGAAGGCAATCAAGATCATCGGGACAAGACAAGTTGGGCACATGGAGCAATGGACCGTTCAAAAAGGGACAAATCGCGAAACTGGTATGACAACAAGAATGAAGTGTGACGGCATATCTCAGGCCATTCATGACCTGCATGCGGCCTTGTGCTCAGACCAATGCGACTTTTGACACCCACCATCGCAATACCTGAAAAATTACCGTCAATCATCCACTTATGACAAGAGTGAACAAACTAGTTACCTCGCTTTCTCACAACCACTGCACTTCCTCAGCGCAGCACTGGGATTGCCACACCACGAACATCTGTACAATGCCACAGTGTTCGGGCTGACTCGTGGATGCGAGCATCTTTGTGGGTGATGCTCGCCTTCTTCTCCTTGATCAAGATGGAGGTCGTCAAGCCACGCAGCAAGATCATCTTCAGCTTTCTCTAATGAGATGGGACGCTCATCCATCATCACTTCGTCAAAGCGTGCAATCAGATCTTTCCACTCTTGCACGGCAGTGGGGTAGCGTTTGACGATGTTTTGCTGGGTCAGACGCAACTGCGTCTTCGGGGGGACAGTGCCCAGGAGTATGCTGAATTCGTCGGCATACTCCAACTTCTTCAATGCGACCTGTGCTCGGTTGTAGAGAGACCATCGAATGCCAGAGCCAGTGGACATACCTGAAGTTCTTGAAGGTCCGCTGGCGTCTCTGGTCCCTTGATAGTAAGAGTGAGGCAGATGTACCAGTATAGCACGTTCTTCATGTGTCTTGCATCTGGTGGTGCCTCCGTGGCGTAAGCCTTTGCGTCCTCCATCGCGCTCATAAGGAATGCAACACCCTCATCATATTTCCTATCTCCAGGGCTGGATTCCTGAATACGACATACCCCCAGGTTGCCTGCAAGCTCGACAGCACGGTGCAAGAGCCCAAAGCGTACAAACGGCGTCATCTTCGGGCACTTCAAGCCTTTCTTCGCAGAACGCAAGCCCTCGCAGTGGTCTTTACCCAACGTAATCACATAGTAGAAGTATGCGAACTTTGGGTTGCGTTGAAGACCGCGTTTTGCAGCTTCGATGGCATCGGGGATACGAGATCTGATGATGAAAAACTTTGCGGTAATCATGTCTGCGAGATCTTCCTCTCCTGGACGACCCTTTTCACGGATGGCTCTAGCGCAATGGGGCAGCGCATCGGACCACATGATGAATGGTAGACCTATGTCTCTGTTGAGTTCTATCTGTCCAGTGCGGGGATCTTGCATCTGGAAGCCGCCTTCGGCGATAGAGAACTCGGTTCTGGTGATGAGTTCTGCGAGCTTCAGACCAAGACTGTAAAGGTCTTTGTCCTGCGCGCACTTCATCATCGCCTTTTGGTTGTCGGCGGTCGAAGTCATAGTTAGAAATGTATCACAGCGCATTGAGCCGTAATCTGTCAAGATATCAACGAGATGGTCGGGGAAGCGGCGTTCAATCGCTGCTATGAGCTTGCGGGGGTCGAAATGTCTCTGGTCCTCCTCCGAAGACAAGGCTTCGAGACGAAGCAGGCCACCTAGCGCGCTGACACGCACGGTAAGGTCTGCACTCCGCAGGCAGGCCACAAGCAAGTTCTGAAGTGGTGCGTCAGCCTTGCACTCACTCCAGCAGTGGAGGACAGGGTGTGTGAGCAACTCCAGGCCATGATGCAAGAGCTGGATAGTGACGCCAGGCTTGCGCATGAAATCTATTACGACTGGAATCAAGACTTTGATATTGGCCGCCTTGATGTATTTTGAGGTCGGCGGATCTTCCTGATTGATTGCAGCGCCGATGGCATGAGCCATAGTGGAAATCGCCATCTCGGCAGCCCTGAGATCATCTGGGTTTTCTTGTATGACCTTGAGTAGGGAAGGGGACTCGAGTGAGATTTCTTTGCGAATATCGACACCCCCGTGATGGGTCACGGTCGTAAGTGCGCGGAGAGCAAGATAACGTGTGGAAGGAATCTCAATTAAAGGAGTGATCTTAGACACCAAACCTGTGGTATGGTCAGCTCAGTTCACCGACAAAAGACGTCGTCAACTTGTACCTTTTTGAAAGAGCTTGTCTCGGAGGATAGCATCGGCACACATCTTAGTATAGATGCCGACAATGGCCCCAGTAATTTTCTCGTTTCTAATATTGGCGACGTAGACATCATCGATGTTGTGATATACTTCGTTGAAGTTGGCATGGACTCTCTTCAAGCCACTTCGCCTGGAGAGATCTTTGGGAAATAGCGTCAGGACTTGAAGCGAAGCAACAAAGGCACAGCCTGAGATTATGCTGTGTACTCACCTGGTAACTGGAGGAACTCGCACAGTACCTTGACTCTGGTATTCCATCCATCAGCTCCCTCAATATCGTCTACCAACCCGATGAACTCGTCTGATGGGACACGTGCCACGGAATGAACATTAACAATGGGCTTTGGTTTTTTTGGTTTCGTCTTTCCGCGAGGACCTGGCATGTCGATTGGAATAACAACAGATCTTTGATCAAGTTGGAAAGGGTAAAGAGCCGAGTTGAAAGTTCCGCAGCTGATGGCGATTCGCAACTTGAAGCACCAGGCTTAAGCAAGTAGCTGTAGCGCCCAATATATCATGTAGTAAATGGAACCTCAGGGTAGTATAGCGCTAGTTATTGAAGCTTGACGTCTTGCTCTGAAATCTCCGAGTGGCTCCGACGGTGTCATTCCATATCACAACGCTCAGTGCTTGAAGCCTCCTGATTCAGACTTGAAACAACTGACGGTCGAAGGGTTCGGCTGGGTCATAGGACAGCAATGCTAGGACACTCAAAGAGCGATAACTTGAAATCGAAAGCGATGGTTGTGCCTATTCGCAATTAGAATTATTGATTCGGGCATTAACGGCATACATGGGGCTCGGGGTATGTATTGTATGAGACGTATATATATATAGTCTTGGTATAAGTCTGAAAAGTGTGCTTGGAGCCCGGAGATTAACTAGGGGCGCAAGAGAAATGATAATGTTTGCGCACAATTCCAGCGGAAAGTCATCGATCATCCACTGTAACCCCAGCTCGTGTCACAGCACCACTGGAAGTCCATTCTTGCCCAATCCGTCATAGCGCGCGACCAAGCTCTTTTTTAAACGCTCAGTTCACCAAAAATTCACCGCCATCGCTGTCGAATCCCTGGGTTTAGATTCGCCGTCGATACCAGATTGTTGAACCACGTATGGATCCAGGACTACATTGACTCGAAAGGACTTTGAATGACTTCCCGTGGGCAAAAATTCTCGTGAAATGCCGCCTGCTGAAACCTTGACTTGGTTGGTTGATATTCATTATAGCGGCGGGATCTAGCAGTTGCCTTGGTGCAGTATCAGCATGTCTCCTTTCAAAGGATGTGCAATGGAATTTGACGCTGAAATTACGACTAGCAGTAGTAGCGGCGAGTTAGGATCAACTTGAAGCAAGCACGTGACGGATTTCAGTGGTGATCCCCTCTTAGCTATAGGCACTGGTTTGGATGTTTTGTTGTGGGCCGAATGATCGCCACAGGGACAGCTGATTAGGTGCCTCCTTATATTTCAACACCATTTTACGACGGACAGCAGGCGCGCGCTCGATGTGAAAGTCTCCTGAAGAAACTATCATTCTTCAACCTATCTTCTGTGTTTGACTATATCAGGGCCCGATTGTCCAGAACAATGACGCCCAGCAGCCGTCAGGCTCCTGACATCATGATGAAGAGATAGATACTTTCGAGAAGTGCAAGGTGAGCATCGTTGATTTGGCTCTTTTCCGTCTCTGATGTTATACTCCTTTAAAGTTATGTACTCAGGACTGTTGAGTTGGATTCCAGATAACGCTGGCAATGAATTCAGTCGCGACCAAGAGACAGAGTCAATGAGTAAGTCAAAACCCGCTCCGGGTCAAATTCCAAGGTTCGCCCTTGGGGTGGCCATATGTACCCTCCCGTTTCGGATAAAATTCCCAACACAAACCACAGTGCCAAGCGATTGGGAGTAGCACTGGTGGGGGAAGAAAAAGATCTGATAGCATGGGAGGGTGTAAGCACGCTGGCTTACTTGGTTTCCCATAATCAATATATATACTGTCGCTGGTACTGAAAGCTAAACTTTCAGTATTTCTACCTTTTGGTGTAACGGTTATGAGGCGCGACAGCTGACCACCTTACACAATGTTGTGGTTGTCGTCTGTTGATTTTTGTCGAGTCACCTCGGTTCCCACCAGTGCACACTGCACAGTGTAGTCTTCTTCGTCGACTACTCTCTCATTTTGCAACGATTGATACTGATATGATACGCATCCATGAGATTATGATATGGTATGTGATAAGCCCCGTCAATGACAAGCCAATGAGATGTCCCCAATTGTTTGTACATGTATGTGTATTCGGCTTTGCGGTAATAAGGCGGCGGGGCACCACTTTCATCAATCATCATGTAAATTACGACATAAAAGCGAACCACGCCTCTGCAGTGACCATGCCAGCAGCACATGCAGATAGCCAAGCAAACCCAATTTACGGAAACTATTATGGGCAGGTGTCTGAAAACTCTTCTTTCCGTGTCTTTTGACGGAGAATTGTATAGATATTACTCTAAACGTCCCTTCATCCGAGATCCACGACTGGCCTTGCTCCCCACTGAATTCTTCGTGGGCAAGCGAGTTCTGGATGTTGGTTGTAATGAAGGCTGGGTGACTTGTGAGATAGGTAAGCTACCCTTGACGCGGTTCAGAATACAACTTGTTCAGTTCAGAAGCTAGGACAGTTCAGGGGGGCACATCAGGTCATCGGAGTTGATATTGACGATACTCTCATCAGAGCTGCCTGGAAGAGACGGCGCACTGTCTGGAGTCTTCAGTCTCCCGAAAGTGGAAATACTTATGAGGAGAGTTGCCCTCCGCCCAAACGACAACGACTCCTCGGTGATGCGTCCACTTCGGACAATAGAGCTCACAATTATTTTCCTGCATCGAGCGAACACAGCTATGGCCCATTGCCAATCCCTGATAGACGATGTGGCACATTCCCTCACAACGTCACTTTCCGAACAGTTGATTGGGTGAAGGATAAGATATCGGAAGATCACAATCAATACGACATCGTCTTAGGGTACGTGTCATGGCTGTTCTTGAAAAGACAAGCCATCACCGATATGATAGGTTTTCTATCTCAAAATGGATTCATCTAAACAACAAGGATGAAGGACTGAGAGAATTCTTCTACCGAGTTCACCAATGCCTGAAAGTGGGGGGTGTCTTTGTCCTTGAGCCACAGCCTTGGGACACTTACTCAAAGGCTCGAAGGATGAGCGAGACTCTCAAAGAAAACGCAAAACATCTACAACTCCGTCCAGAAGACTTTGGAGAAATACTGGGAAATCTCGGATTTAGTCACGGCCAGCGCCTCGGCGTCACTGGCAAAGGCGGTAAGCTGTGTTCATTCCCGAATAGCTGAGTCTTAACAGATCATTAGGTTTCCGTCGCCCTGTTGATCTCTACTTAAAGCAGCGATAAGGTGGAATTTCTGCCCATGCTAGACCAGAAATATACCTGCAGTGCTACCACAAGACTTCTGGTGCATCACCCTTGACACCTGCAAGACACGTAAATACAACACCATTGATGCGCGTGGACTTCGGGTCCCGCCATGCTGTATTATGAGTATTTGTCTGATGGACGAAAAAAATTATGCTTGTGCGCCTTTCAATGTTGTTTCGCACTGCTTTCCTATGAATGAATGGTTAGCAGCTCCAACTTCATGCGTAGGAGAAGTTCTCTAAATCACCGAAGCGTCCCGAGCAAATTGTGATTTAGTTCGCGGAGAACCACGAGTGGCCGTACATCGCGGAAGAGACATAAGTGCCCCCGACCTGGTCAGCAATTCTACACGTTTTGCGCATGAGAATTCGGTCTCACCGCCGAAGCTCCCCCGAGCCCACTGCGCACAGTACTTCATTGCCGGAAATCCCAAATAGTTGGCAGAGAGAATGGATGGCTGTGCATCCCGGACACAACGATTCCATCCCCCGACCGAGATTCTGCGGAGTCTGTGCTCACAAGGCGGTGCATATCTCATTTTGCGAAGGTCCGATGGTATTCCTTGAGTTACAAGTCTGCTGCGGACGAGCATTCACGTTTGAGGTATGTACACGTGAATTCTTGCAAGCTAACCGCAATCAGTGACTGTCATGTGGTTCAGTCAGAACCAGCTAGGTATACGTATTTGCGCTCCTTCTCAAAACATCGATTTTTTTAATTGTTGTCCTGCACACGATGCAATCCTCATGGAGATACCTATCATTGAGATGAATTTGAGATAAATCAAGAACTCGTCGCGATCTTTTACTCTGGCGCTCTGATCGGCGGTGTTCACACTGGGCGCCTAGGCTTGCGCGCTCTTCGTATAGCTTTACAAGGAGGCTATGATGTTATGGAATTCCATTCGGGTGATCGGCTCACCTTGCGCATGGAGGTATTTTGAATCTCGAAAGATTAAGGATTAGATTATCGATAGATATGTAAATTCTGCAAGGACCAAAATAAACTATCGATAGCGTTATTCCTGGCTTCCTGAAGGGGCATGCCGTGACAAGTCCCACTGCATGTATAAGTAGCAAGTGCTACGATCAGTGTGCCGAGCAGTCATCCACTTCCCAAGCAAAGCATGTCTACAGCCTCCAGACAGACGCATACTGGCAAGAGCCGCAAAAAGATCCAGCAGCGCCTCTACCGCTCGACTGAAGCGGAAGACTTTTCGCAACTGCGACATCTCATCAAAGAAATAACACAAAAGAATCTCCATACACGGCATGATATTCTCATGAAAGGTCAGTAGATTAAACTCCCGAGATTGAAGAGGTTGCTGACTCGAGAGCAGCTGCTGAGATCATTAGGCAACTTGACGCAAATTACCGCTCGCTTCTTGAAGAACAGGCGGCTTCGGCTTGGACTGGTGTTGCCAGTAGCGCTGGTTCTCCCGTGCAACACCCTGCTGCGATTCATCCAGGTGAGTTAGTACTACTGAGTCTCGGAGGAGCTTGCTGATGACAAGCCAGTATCGTATGGTCCTTCTGAGAGTTGTTCGGTGAACTATAACCTCCCGATGTCTGTGCATCCATATCCATATCCATATCCATACATGTTTTCTTCGCCAAACATGGCACACACTGGCAGCGGCACGTACTATGCTCCTGCGAGTTTGTCGAATACTATGGACGATTTTACACCCAGCTATGTTTATTTGAACTCCCAATTTAGATAATTCATCGGGATACTGACCATACATTGTTTATAATATTAATGGGACAATTAGATATGACCCTGTATACGTATGTTAGATATATGGAGTATACACATGCTCAGCTTGGCACCAACGGAGGTCAAGATGTGATCAATTAGGCGCTGACGATCTGATCGCTCGCGGACTTTCAAGTTGAGTGAGAGGTGCATAGAGACGACTTGAGGTTGACACACTTGCCTTTTACCTTTTGCCGCATGCCCCGATCCTATCGACACCCATGTCGAAATCGATTTGTTCCGAATATTTGCTCCTTCTAGCCAACGAGATATGCATTGATTGTACAATGAGGCTGCCGATAAGCTGCACTAGGACTCCGCGACGCTTCTTGGCAGCAGCTTAGAGCAGACTCGGTCATGCTCATTGGACGATCGTTGATCGGAGCAAGGCCGCCAAGAACATTGTTGTATTGGAGCATTCGGAGATCTACGTGTAGAGCATAGGCTGTGTGAGCACGTTCTAGCATCAGATTAACTTTTCTCTATGAATCTGATCTTGAGTGCTTACTATTTTTCAGGCAATCACCGACATCACCGTTTGTATTATAATGGAAACAACAAAAGTGGCCTGCCCCTGGCGCACCATGTGTTCAGGACGCCAATTCCAGATGCTGATGGTGACTGTGGCTTCTCATTGCTCACCGTGGGTGGAGTGCGGTACACCTCCAGCGGGAAGCGGAGCAGCCACAGCTTGATCGGTGGGGGACACTTGAGGCAGGCACATTAATATTGCGCTCGACGATTTGCAATACGTATGGTCCCTTTTCAAACCGATGTAGAATTATAGGCTATTAGACATCAGCTTGTTGCTCGAGACCGGCAATTTGCCAGGGAAATTAACAATTATTAACTTGGTGCTCCGAGGAACTCACAGTGATGCCTTCCGATGGGCCAATATGGTCGCGCACGTCAGGCTCTTTTAAGAATACGAACGGGGGTTGTTGTCATACATACAATTCTATCCCGATCATACCATTTAAGGTCGTGCCAACAACTTCTACGAAGTTACCGCGGGAGGTGACCATGACTAGGTTTCCAACCCGAGGTATCGCTGTCGAATGTACGTGAGTAGCGGACATGGCCGAAGGCGGTACACGGGCCCTTCACGTATTGTGGCATTCGAACACCATGACAGCAAAGGATCGTTTTCTGTAAAATGTTCAGGTCAACGTCGGTCTCGGAGTCGTGCAGATTCGAATGATTTGGAATTAGCTGCCATGAGCCATCGATGTCACAGGCTCACAGCGGGCGAGTGTTACGCTGGTATGAGATCGATATTCGAACAGAGCCGTACTCGACGAGCAAGCGGACGTCAGAGATCGTGGTCATGGACGAATTTTTCCGTGTAATTACGGCAGTCCATACCAGCTTGAATCACGTGCATTCAGAAATTTCAGTTATGTCACAACCTCCAACCTGTTCACGGCGCACGCCGGGTGTAACCCCCGTACTCCCAACCAGGATTGACCTTGTCAGTTGCTGGCGGATAATACCGTTCTACCAAAACAAAGTTCCGAGCTGGCATGTTCCGGATGTATCTGACATGGGCGCTGGAGCGGTGTATCCGCGACTACTGCTACTAGTAAGTGCCTGTGTGTCGCGAGCGATGCGAGAAGTGGTGAAATGCCTACGCTACGGTGACCAAGCCCACTCCGTGGCTGATTAATCTACGGTGCTACGCGGCTGCTGCTCTGCTCTTACCCCGGGGTCCCCCGCTGCCGTTTTTTGCTTCATGTCCTTTGACGAGGTTGACTCCATCACAAGACTCAAGGTGGTTCGTCGGGTGACGATGGAATTGCAGGGATGTCAGATGCACAGCTTCAGCCATTTTCATGTCAGAGTTGGAATCATGCTCGATGGTACGCGAAGCCCCACCATGTCCCAAGTGGTCTAATATTGCTATGACCTTACAGGTAAGTACCAGACACCTAGAACTTCCTCCGAAAAAGTTATCTGTGGGTGGCAACCCCGGGCTTATTCTGCTGCGGGCGCCTGCAATACGCTCAGGCTATCCTGAGAGAACACCGATCATTGCGCAGCTTTCAAATTGTAACCGTGATCCAACTGGAGGCATGGGTCGGTGAACTGGGGAAATCCATTCATTGTATCTTGTGCGCTATGTGAGGTGCTGATTAATTTTTGGCTGCTTCCGGGCACGACAGTGGTTGCATATCGCCCGCCAATACGCATAAGCCTCGGATCTTCCCTGTCTTTACTACTATGTCCCTTCATCCGTAAGTCACCCTCTTTTCCTTAGTAACATACTGCATCTCGATACCACCTCGCTTTATGCCAGGAAGGGTTTCATCAGCATCAAGGGCGGCCAGTGGCACGTTGACGAATGATTTCTGAGTCATGACTCTTTGTCATAAACTACTAAGACCTGCCAAGATATCATGTACTCAGCCCGGTCTACTGGTAGAGCCTCTACGACGATGATATCAGCCTCATTCAACATCTCTTTCGCCAGAGGTACCAGCAGGACAATACTCGAAGTGGTCAACTTCATCCCCAACTGCTACTTGCAAGTTTCTTTTCCGATGCGGCGCCATTCCATGCTAACAGCATTTTAGCTACCCTGCCATCTTCCCCTGCGGTATTTCGGCACGTTCTCATGTCTATCTTGAATCTCAAGTTGTGATCACAGTTTGCTATGTGTCTTGAACGAACATTGGCTGCCCCTTTTTTACGGTCTGACAAGAACAAGATTTGTTGTCAGGTACTCCTGCTATCAGTAGTACTAGTTGGACATACTTTTGTCTGACCCGAGGAGCCCCCTGCAGGAACACATCAATCGATCACTTGAATGACGTCTGGTTTTTACTTCAGCGATTGAAAGTGGGTCCACCGGGATCAATTAGGCTCAGTCAATAGGCTCCGGCGTTCTAACGCGCTGGCTATACGGTAGGGGGAGCAAGGAAGTGGTGCGTATTTTTCGCACGAACACCCATCAACCATCTTTCAATTCTGTCCTTGGCTCATGCTCCACTGTAGCAATTGAAGCCATGGACCCCGGAGCCAGCGCGTGCGAAGGCGACATTATCCAGCTTAACTTTTCCATTGGTTTAGACAGCACATTTAGACTTCAAAAAAGTGACGCGGAGGCCTGTTCACGCGAATTCTCACTGTCGTACGCGCATTTGAATACCATCGAGCGCATGTGTTCGCATCTTCCCGGATTGTCAAAATCATCCTTGAGATGCCTCCGCAGCTTCGGGCCTCAGGCCTCAGGGTTGACGTAGTCCCTTCGATCACGCAGTACGTTAAACACGCACACCTGTCTACCTACCGCAGTCTGCTATCATATCGCAAGCCTGGTGTGGTTGATGACCCTGGTGGACAATAAGTAGCCGTCTGCTCTGTACGGCGCGTGTTCTATGTGACTGACTGGAGTATTTGTCTTGTGCTAGTTTGTTCCTGGTCATTTTCATCGAGGACAAGTAATGTATCTGGGTGTGCCACACCTTGAGCGCCTCTCTGTCCTCTCTGTTTCTGTTTTGACAGCTATTAGCGTGTGCTATCTAATCCATCCTTGTTCTTCGACATTGGTCGAATGTCGTAAACTGACCTTGTCAGCGGAGCGGCCTACTGCTGAATTTCATTTGACTAAATCATCAGTCGGCGCTGGCTAAATCTGGACTTGTAAATTTGCTGTTTACATTTCCCACGCTATCCCTAAGGCCCGTCTCGCCACTTGACTAGTAGTAAGTACAAGTGTGGGAACCATATTATGATGCATAGCTCAATGCAGTGCCTCACATACATAGGTTACGAGGTCTTGTTTAGAACAAGGTAGAGTCTTGGCAAAGTGAACAACGCTCTCAGATTTGGCCACGATCGTTTTTCTCGTTGCGGACGACAAGTACTACTGTGGCATATATTGAGTACGTAACCACAAGCTATCGAAAAAAATGGTTTGGGCTCCTATATCCTGATGTATGGAACGTTGTATGACCTATAAATTATCAATGGTGCTGAAGGAGCTAAACGCAAAAACTATCCTTGACGATGACCGTGATAGCCAACGATTACATATATGTACACGTAGGAAAACGCGCCCCCATTATGACCGCAGCGTCCCTTGCAATCGATCATTGCTCGCTATCCTTCAATGTTTCCATTCACCCCTTAGCATTAGTGCCCTCTTCAGCGCTCACTATGCTTGCGTCATCCAACCTCGGCTTTGTCTGCACTGTCGTTATCTGTTTCGAGGTTGTCCCCTGCTGTCCAGAGCATGATGTCCTAGCGTACGTGCTCAAGGGGAACTGCGCTACGACGACACTTGAGAATACTCCGGGGGATGTTAAAGACTGATCGAGATCACAAGTTTCTTTCGACAATACGCGGTATGCGAAAGTGACGATCACCAGGACGTTGCAGATGATGAGACTGACTGCAGCCTAAACGTCCGTCAGATGTTGCCGAGGGATGCGAGAGGTGGAGGTGCTTGCCTTGACATGTGCAAAGATGAGCGTCGTTTCATTTATGGGCCTGAAGAGGATTATAGAGTGGGGGATGGTGATGACAGTGATTATGATCGATGCGCCAAATGAGGACAGGATCAATATTTTTTTGCTGCGCGAGAGTCCTACATTTCTCCACAACTGCAGTGGCGCAGCGACGAGAGAAAAATCCGCAATGACGTCCGCTGTGGGAATAAGTAACTTTAGGACCACACAAGCGATAAAATGACAAAGAGATACTTACTGATCAGTTGCGAGAGTGCCACAGGCTCGGACATCATGCACGCCTGGTATATGCACACGTTGACCTTCTGAATGAGGAGTGCGACCCACATACACGCAAATGATGCTGCAATGAGATGAGTGATCCATTTGTGAACCTTGCAGCCTGAATGGTTGGCGATTCTTATAATGCAAAAAATAACACTCATGCGTGCTGCCCTGAACAAGTCAGACTGTCAGGACTGTAAGTGATGAGTAAGCTGTGGTGTGTACCACAAAACGGAGGTTAAAGCCACTGCGAGGATCCAGGATGGTACTGATATAGATATGAGGTAACTCTTGGAGGGCAAAGTCATAATATACTAACAATCTGTCGAGGGGTTGATCCAGATGCATGCCAGGCAGACAACTGGGGTGAACGGTGGTTAGTTTACTGAATAAAGCAGCGCGCAAGGAGGATTCTACCATCTGAAATCAGTGAAATTGCTGCCCATGCATCTTCCCACCAGATGCGACACGTCCAACCTCTGTAAACAAGCCTGAAGATGGTGCAGACTATGGCAATGCCGTGGGATACAGACCCCACGGCTTCCAAGTGATAATAAACGGAAGAACACAGTATGATAGCTATTTTCAACTCACTGGCCAGTCGAGTGTAGTTGATTTCCATATATCTGCTAGGACAAGGATAAGGGTGAGTTTGATACACAAACGTTGGAGGCCGGCGATATATATAACGCGGAAGCATTCTTTGTACACGTCTTTAAGATTATCTGATAATCAGGATCGCCAAAGGATGTTTGGCGAGTGATGACAACTTGCAGGGCTACAAAAACCGACTGGGTGGCATAATCTCACAAGATGTAAGGTGCCTGTTGGGATGTCATGTCAATCAGTCTTCCTCTCGCACGCTAAGTAGCCCCAACATTGAACACACTCACAAATAATGAGCTGAAGTCTCAACATATGCTGGTCATGCGGAGAGACATAATTCTCTTTATGGTACAAGATAGCGTTGTTGATCAAAGATCGGAAGATGGCAACAATAAACTTCGGGGTGCCGTGGTGGTCGAAATTACTAAGACGGAATGAGCAAAGAAAATCTCGGCATCAAGGGATAGGTACCCATAAGCTACCCTGGCCTTGGGTGCATATGGCCATCTTCCGAACCTGCGTTGATGATCCTCTTGCTCCGAATTTGTAGATGGTCAAGTAACAAGCAGTTTGCAAGTGTAGGCGAATATTCATATCCCTGAACCAGCTCACGTCAACTGTCACTGACTCACTGGCAAGTGGGAACTCAAACCTAATGATGTCGGGTCAATATAGATCAAATCAGGAAAGATCGACTTGGTCGTTGAACCTTGCTTGTTCTGTAGAAAGTGAATGAGTGAACGTGCATGGAAATTAAAGATGAATCTTGTCGTATACAAACAAAATCCTTCGGATTACGAGTCCAAGCTATATAGCTCTATTCTGTGTAGATAAGATAGAGATCGTCCCTGTGCTTCCGGCAAGCAAAAAAGATAAAGATACGCGAAAAACCAGCTGCAGCGGCTGCGCCTGGGATGATGTTAATTCATCACCAGGAAGCGATGTGCTGACAGCGGGAAACACACTAGTGAACGAAAGATGCCGAGTCCAATTCATATCCTCTCGTACATGCAAATGTATGCCTTGCTCTTTAGAACCTCGTCCAAAGAGGATAGCCGTACAGTGGTATCACTGATATATGCCCAGTCTCGATGCGGTCGATTTGTGTGTGGCAAACTCTCGGATTCAGTTACCGATGACGTCGTCTGTTCATCTTCCTTCGTGGCTGAAGGGAGGGCAGTATATGCGATATAGTGACCACCAAGCTATGGATTCAGTAATGAGATATAGATCCCTTGATTGATGAAAGTCGAAGTGCAGTTCTCACCATATTTCCAATATGCACGACTACGGCATATAACCTATACATGCACCGCTCGGGGCGTTTGCTCCGGCCGCGAACATACCCTGGCTTGGCATCCGCATACTGTTCCCGCCTGGGTGCCAAGTAGGGCGCAATGTCGAGGTATTCTGGGAATGACACGTAATCCTCGAGCTTCTTGAAACTGGAGGAGAAAGACATGATGGGAACTTTCGACATTTGCTGGAAGCGTTTCAGGTGAATGACAAGAACTGGCGGGGGCGTGGCAATGAGATAACGTTTATATGCCGCTCGCATTATCACTTTCTTGGATAGAGGGACGCCCGTGGAATCAGGGATCTTTGAAAGTTGTTTTAGTGGCGCACGAGGTGTTGGAGAAACTGTGAGATTCTCTTGGGAGATGTTTGGTGATACTGCCGGTGATACAGCAGTAGAAGAAACATCGGAGTAAGCAGATAAATTAGCAGATGCCCCACTTTCCTCGTCAGAATAGCCTTCGCTCTCCATTGTGTTTGCACGATGTTTCTCCCTATCATGTTTTGATGTGGGAGCGTGCAAAGAAGCCTGGGAAGTATTGGTCAGCGACTTCGTCGCAATGGGCCTGGCCGTCTTAATGGACATCACCGACTCCGGAGCGGTAGTAGATATTAATGGAATTGGAAGACCACCGTATGTTGCAGGACGAGGCGTTGATATACAGGGCAAATGATCATCGCTCGTCAGCTCTAACGAGGGTGGCAGAGATTTGATAATGTGTGATCCATTAGAGGTATCCAGGGTTGTGTCACCCGAAGGTGGTCTTAGGGTATCGTGATTATCAGGGGTATCATGCAAGGAATTGGCAGAACTTGAGGGAGATATTGACAACCCGGGACGATCTAAATGGTTTGGCATTGATATGTGATGTGCGCTCCCACTGGGATTTCGCGTATGGACGGGCTGATCTTCATCATCTGAGCTCTCGTTTTCATCGTCGCTGTCAGTGCAGGAATCGGACTCTTGATTCTGACCGCGCGACCTAGGTTCATAAAGACCGTTGGCGATCTTCCAACAACGATGACACTTGACCATGTTCTCCCCGTCGAGAACCTCGACCGAGGTAAATAATCTCAAACATTCCTCCAGACCACCAAGCTGAGGGATCTTCAAAAACATATTTTGAGCGGTAGAAGGGCCCGCACTAGACTGGTCCTTCGTCTGCTTGAAAATGGAAAACGGACCCGCAGCTCCTCCTGGACTAATATCGGCCAGAATGTCACGAAGATAAGCTGCTTCTTCAGCACTCATTTTCGGGGGCCTGGGAGCTTTTGAACGTTTGCCTGTGATAGAGGGAGCAGATTGTCGGGGGATGAGTGGAAAACGGGGTGTGGAAGAGACTGAAGGTGAAGGAGATGACTTTTGCACTGGCGACCACGACCGCTTAACTGCCGCTAATTGCGCCTGCAACAGGTCGTTGACAGCACTAAGAGATGTCGGCTCTCGTTCAACATTCACGTCTGGAGAGTCGATAGGCTGGACTGTGGGCATTGCAGTGTGAAGAAATGGAGACGGAGGGTATAAGTCGTCGTCCTTTGCGTTGCGCTGTTGCGAAGCGTCATTTTTGGCCTTCTTCTGTTCTTTGGAACGACGTCGATCCTCCCTTGATTGCTTGGTGAGCCCAACTGATACACTAATTTTTCGCCCAAGCTTTGACCAGCTTTCAGACTTCTCCTTTTTCTCGCGACCATTGCCTAGAGAAGGTTCGCTGATCTCTATGTGTTCCCGTCCCTTGTGTGAGGTTTCAAGTTCTGGGGCCCCATCTATATGGAAACCAGGAGGCGAATTATCAGATTCTGGAGGGTGTTGAAAGGCAGTGTCAGGATGATGTTCGAGTTGTAGTTCGGGTTGGAGTAGAGATGGATCTGTTCCGGTAGTAGCTTCGTTGTTGGTCTCGTGGTCCGCATGTTTGTCCTCCACAGCAGCCACCTCGACATCTGCCAAGTCAATGCTACGTCGTCTATGAGGATCTACGACTTCTGTGTCCTCCAATGTCGAATCTCTATGTGGAGTAGCCGGGACTGAAGAAGAACGCTGCACAGGAATGACGCTGAGCGCCGTTCCAGATATATTGCGCAGCTTCTTGGCAAGTTGCTTTAGCTTGTCCCGCTTACGTTCGCGAGCGTAGTCCTCAGCCTTGATGCTTAAGCTGAGGTCGTTGAAGTCCTCGTATGTATGTGAAACGTGTTTGCAAGCCTGACACACCAGGATGCTGGCCAACTTACCCCCGAAAAGCATGTCAACAAATGGCGCTAATGTCTCTTCCTCTGGGGGAGATGGATCACCATCTGGAACGCTGACGACTTGGGCTAGTGGTGATTGTCCAATATGCATACGATCATGAGCGTCTGTGGTCGACGCATGTGCCTTCACAGGCAAGCGTTTTCTCTTCTTTCCCTTGACAGAGGGCTGTCGCTTTTTGATGATCTACGGTATGTCAACAAGTGGATTTGTGATATGATCTTATTGTCACGCACGTCAACCTCCTCCATCTGCATTGCATCAAGTAGATGTCTGAGGAATTCATGCGCATCTTGCTGGCGAAAGTCTAAATATTGGTCGTATTTCTGCCCAATAGATGCTAATAGTTCTCTGGCATCAAACGATGAGTAATGATTCTGTTTCACCAGCACAATGCTCACTTTGGCTTCAAGTAATTTCTCTGCCGGTCATCTTGCATGGCCCACGCCTGTCGCAAGAGCGTCACAAATCGATCTCCAATGGGTAATCCCGGGGTCCAAGGCCGCTCATAATGCCCTGCTAGACCATGTCCATTTGTCAACTCTGGTGATCGGTGGGATACCACTGGAACTGATGTAGACAGCTGGACTGCGGGAGGGATATCCTGGAATAAGACGAGACGAGACAGATGTTGCGTGGCGATCAGCTACAGAGCAAGTCATCAGAACATGTTCATCGTTCAAGCAACAGAGGATGAAACGAACTCACACCCTGCAACACAGAGTTCATGAAACAAGTATTACCGTGGTTTAACAATCCCGGCGGCAGTAGCGCGTTCTTCTCTCGTTCTTCTCGCGCTTTCCGTGCTCGGTAGATCTCCTGAGGAGTAAGGGACTTTTGCTTTGCCATCCTAGATGGGTTCTAGTTGAGACCTGATGGAAAACACTGTGATGTCCAGCGCGCTGATGATATCAACCAGAAAGTTGCGCGAACAAGCGGAAATAAGAATCCTCAGCACACAAAATGAAAAGGCCAGATAGATCAAGTTAACGAGCGCTGCGCCGTATGTACGTGTCCTTAGATCGCGGCGCCGGCAAAATACCGCTTACCGTCGACACATAAATCACCTGTCTGCATTTGGCAAGTGAACCCCTCGAGAAGAGGTCAACAACATCTAAAGTCTACAGAATCATAGCCTCGCGGAGCTAATAGTCATTTAAAGTACTCTGTAATTGTTGGAGGAGCATCTTGTTTTCCTCGGTGGTCCCAATAGTGATTCTCAAGCATCCTTCACATCCAGGCTCTTTCCCTCTGAACCTCACCACAACTCCTTTGTTCTCGGCGAGCTCCGTATACAGCGCGTTTGCTCGAACATTGTCAGGAAGTCTGGTTTCTTTATTGAGGATAGGGACCACCAAGAAGTTCGCATCATTGCCGCCAATGACATCTCCTACACCGAGGGCGGAAAGACTTTCGAGAGACTTCTGTAGCTGTTTCCGTGACTCTACGAGCGTTTGACATTTCAAACGCATGTTTTGAACTGCCTCCTTGTTCAGCGCAGCGAGCGCTAACTGAGCGGACGGAGTAGAGATATTATATGGGGCTTTTGTGTTTGAGAGCACTTGAATTAATGGGGGCTGTGCAAGGGCGATACCGAGCCTGAAGGAAATCGCTAACGACTCGATACAGGTACCAATGTACTCACCTAATCGCAGCGAGGCCAAAGCTTTTGCTCAAAGTTTGCATTACGCACAGATTCGCATAATCTTTGATTAGGGATACGGCACTAGCACCCTCGCTGGCAAAGTCGATATACGCTTCATCCACGACAACGATCCCTTTGAATGGCTCGTAGTCCAATATTGCTTTGACAGCTGTCAGACTAATCAGAGTACCCGTAGGGTTCCCTGGTGAGCAGAGAAAAATGAGCTTGATAGAAGGATCGGCTAAGATGGTCGCTTTTATCTACAAGCCGTTGGCCACTTGAAAAACCATGCACAATGTAACACTCACATTATCAACCAGCAAGCTAAATCGACCGTGCTCTCCGCCCTCTCCCTCGCTGCCACTCAGATTGAGGTTACAACGAACTAGCCCGATATCATTCACTTGCGCGCAAACAGAATACATTCCATAAGTTGGTGGGGTGATCAGAATCTTCTCGGTTACGGGTGCAACGCAAATTCGCATCAAGAGATCAATGACCTCGTCAGATCCGACGCCCAGAAAGACGTGGTCTTTCCCGGGCAGCGATCTCAGAGATGCGATGCGAGATTTTATCCCGTCATGAGAGGGATCAGGGTATCGATTTAAGTCTGAGTCTAGTGTCGATGAAAGGTCCTGCTGGATCTGGTTGGACGATCTGGGAATAGAGTGTCCGAGAGCGTTTTCATTTGCATCGAGGAGGATTCCCTCTTGGTAGTCATCGCGTGCACATCGGTAAGGATGGAGAGCGAGGATATTTGGCCGGATAACTTTTTCGATATCAAAATGCACAGGTTGTATTGGAGCAGTGGAGGGGGCCAGCCCAAGGATTGGCATGGTGAAAAGGTGATGTGAAATGATAATTGTACTGAAAAAGCTGTGGACACAATGATTGACCGAGTCATTTTGGAGGTTCGCCAAGACCGAACATTGTCACGGTATACGTAAATTATTCAGTCCGTGCATGGGCCGCCAGTGGTCCGTGTCCAACGCACAATATTATGATGTACATTGATCAAACTTTCTTGCATGAATGAAGCACAATACATAATAAATCTAAAACGGCACTACCCTCCATACTTTGACCGAGCCATCATCGCCAGCAGTGGCTAACAGATCCGCATGTTCTAGGCGAGGGCACCATGAGACAGAATTGACGTCGTTGACATCGTGAGCTCCAGATATTCTGGCAAGTAGTTTCGCACTCAGAGGATCATTGGTATGTTGCGTTTCCTGAGAGCGATTGTCAGTTTCAATGCAACGGGGAATGAACGTAAAACATACAGTTATTTCCCAGATGTTGATTTTACCATCCCCACCAGTGGTCGCGAGCCATCCAAGATTCTCACTCGCGCCCTTCCCAACTCCCCAGCTAATTGAGTATATACTCCTTTCATGTCCTCTCAACTCCAATACAAATTTCCATTCATGTTCCTCAACTCTCTTCCATATCCTGACTGTAAGATCATCAGAGGACGAGGCGAGATAACTCCCTTGTGGCGACCAAGAAAGGGACCAGACAGTCGACTTGTGACCAGAGAGGGTCGAGAAACAAAACCAGTCTTCCGAGGGATCGTCTATGTAGAGCTTTATAGTATCGTCGTACGAAGCGGATGCAAGTATCTGTCCTGAACACCTGTCAGTCATGCGCATTATTCCAATAGCAGGAATTTGACCTCTTCAGAAGGGTGCCATGCAACGCATTTCACGTCCTGGCTATGTTCCATGAGTACGCCCATACACTCAAAATCTGCATCGGGTTGAACTAATCGTATCGATTCGTTTAGCAAAGTAGTAAGGTGAAATAATAGACACTCACCCTCCCATATCCAAACAGTTTTATCTCTACTACAACTTGCTAGCAGCGTTCCTGAGCTCGAATACCCAACGCTCTTGCACTCCGTTTCATGACCTTCTAGCAAAGTCACACACTCCCAATCCCCCGCAGATTCTCCAGCATCCTCGGAGTCCGAGATATCCTCTCGTTCCCATATACCGACATTCGAGTCAAATGATCCGGTGGCAAGCGTTTTACCTGATGGTGCCCATGCGATACTGCGTACAGTTTTCGAGTGTCCCGTTGGAATAGTACCGACGTGTGAAAAGGTGAGCGATTTACTTCCGTGGTCGGATGGTCGATAGCTGTACGTTCGCACAGATTTGTCTGCGGAACATGACGCTAGCAGAGGCTTGGTGGGATTCCATGCGACCTGCCAAGCACGTTCATCGTGCCCTGCGGTAAAACATCAGTCTGTAAGATGAAAATCACTATTCCATATCGGGGCTACCTGGAAGATCACAAATTAGTTCAAGCCTGCAGGGTAAGTCGACGTCCATGATTGACTTGCTGACTCCGCAGAGTCCCAGCGCAACATCTTTAGATTACATAAGCACGATACTTTGCCCGTCTTACCAATGGACTGCCATGTTCATTCAAGTTCTCTTGTCAACTTGCATAAATCAACGCGGCAGCCTGGATCACCTGGCACCATTTGAGACTTGTGTTTGATTTTTAACCACCCCAGCCAACTCCCGATAAAGAAGCGATGTTTTCCCGCTCGCATGATATTCTCATGATCATTGCGTCGACCTGCTCGTCCGACTTTCATCCTGGTACTTGGTCTGGAGTACTACCGCAGGCCAATACTTTCATCTACGTCGTGGATTACTGTCGCCATGATTTTAGAGATGAGGTTCTTCACCATAGCGCTAGCTCATTTGCATGCAGTATTCTCGTGAACTTCGGCCACAACTGAGAACGTATCGTGCGTGTCTGTTCCTGGTAAAACATCTTACGCAGCATATTTTTAACGTTTCTAGCTTTTTGGTACATAAGACACCCATTTCATCTGATGAACCACTCAGCGGATCCATACTTTTCTCCCGTGAAATGGCTATCGCATTTTTGTATTCCTTTGTCCTTACGGTCAGCGCCATGACGGTCGCTGTCAATGCTCAGGCATTTGTGCCCCTCCAGTTTGCAGGTGTGAACATTGCAGGTTTTGGTGAGCACTATACTTGTACCGTTATTCGTCATGTCCAGACCGATGTTCCACAGACTTCGGTTGTGGTACAGATGGCACTTGCATCATCTCCCAAGCTGTCCCCCCTGTCTACCAACTATCCGGTAGGGTTCATCTTGAAGAACCCTCGCACCCTCTGATTTACCCACTAGGTGTTGACGGTCTGGGCCAAATGCAACATTTTGTCAAGGATGATGGCTACAATGTGTTCCGTCTTCCTGTTGGCTGGCAGTACCTGACGTATAATCAGTCGACTGGTGTCTTGAACGAAACTCAGTTTTCCAACTATAACATGCTAGTGTCCGACTGCCTGAGCACTGGCGCTTACTGCGAGATTGATATCCACAACTATGCCAGATACGACGGGCAGGTTAGTGACCATGCTTCTGTCATTATCACGATACTTAATGATATATTAGATTATCGGTCAAGGCGGTCCAAGCAATGAAATCTTCGCTGAGCTCTGGTTCAACATTGCCTCGTACTGGAAGAACGAGTCGAAAGTCATCTTTGGGGTGTATGTGATCGCCACTGCATTTACGGACTACTGACTTATAGACAATCAGAATGAACGAACCTCATGATATCCCGGTGAGTGTCTTGAAATTTTTTCAGGATACCATGTTGATGTCGCTGAACCTAGAATATCACCACTTGGGCGGAGTCCGGTATGATATTTCTTCATATACTCTCTACTGTTTTCCATTCTGACAATATTATTTCATGATTGCAGTTCAGGTGTGTGCTCCCTGCTCGCAGGCTTCAGATGATACTGAGATTTTTTCGGAATAAGTATGCAGTCACAGCCATTCGGTCAGTATGTTTGACTACCTCTCAATAATGTCCCAATGAATAATCATACATTTGGTGTTCAGGGAAGCTGGTGCTAGCACACAGATGATTCTCCTCCCCGGCAACAACTATACTTCTGCGCAAACTTTCGTTTCCAGTGGTTCCGCTGAGGCTCTTGCCATGGTACGGAATCCTGACGGCACGTTCACCAACCTCATTATGGACGTCCACAAGTACCTCGACTACGATAATTCGTTGGTACAACCATTTACTTGCCAATGCCCACGCTAATAACACTTAGCGGTACCCACGCTGCTTGCGTGACCAACAACATTGAAGATGCATGGTACCCTCTGACCACCTGGCTCCGTGCAAACGGTCGTCAGGCCCTCAATACTGAGACTGGTGGTGGGAATGTAGACTCTTGTGTTGGCTACATATCACAACAGATTGGCTACCAGGCTGCTCAATCTGATGGTACGTTTTCCCCATTACCATGCTCTACAAGTCGAGATAAATTATCTATAGTTATGCTCGGCTACCTTGGCTGGTCGGCTGGTTCCTTCGCCACAGACTATGTGTTGTCTCAAGTGCCTTACTACAACGGCACCGGCTGGAATGACACACTCTTGGTCTCGATGGCCATGTCGCCCGTGACCAACATGCTAGTTGCATCCGTTGTATGAAATTGTTGTAGGGTATTTTACCTAGATACATCCCCTGTAATAAAGCCCTGGTTCGAGGAACGTCATCTTATTTGCTATCCCCATGCCAGCGTAAAGTGATCAATTGATAATTCCGAGTCTTCGTACTAGTACTTACTCCCTTACATCTGCTCACATCCCGCGTCAACGCCTGCGTGATGCGGATCATGAACTGACAAAGTTCCTAGCCTGATCATTTAAGTACGACAATTGCAGGCATCCAAACAACGGGATGATGCTCATAAACTACTTTGGAAGTTTCTGCTGCTTCTGAATGTCTAGTGGGCCCCTGAGAATATTTGCTTACATAAGTCCTACACTTTATTTGCCCCACTTTTAATTCTGGTTCACTTTGCTATCATATCAACTTTGCGACAGTCCTGGTACCTAGCGCTCACTCGCGAACCTATACGCGGGATCTAGAGCGCGCCAGTCACACTCCGCGTGGTCTACCGGAGTCAGATCTTCATACTTACCTAGTACCAGGGCTGTTGTATTGCGTCCTTCGACCTCTAATCTCATATCTTGAATGCTGGCAGTTCCTCATTCTCGAGCGCGAAATCAATACCTGATGGTTTCAACTCCAGGGTGTCGCCTCTACAAGATACGTTTCCGCTCAATTTTATCTCCATGGGAGCATCCGTGATGACAACCTCGGTCCCGACCAGAGAGCAATACATCTTAATCAAGACAGCCGCGGCAGTATCGACAGACAGCGGTATCATCGTAGAAGATCGATCTGGTATATCACCATAGCAGACCGACCGCCCGCCGAAAGTACCACAATATTGATAACGTTTACTGTTGTCGTTCTGCGGTGATCTTCAGCCTGTATCTGAACTGTAGGCCGGGCGCAACTAGGCACAACTGTATTGCCAACTCACGGAATTTTCCAACCTAATTGTATGGCAAATGCCGTGCGTCATATCGGAGTCATCGGGAGTACAGCTTGATAGGAGCCCTATGCAAAATTGCGGGTCAAAAATGCGATTTCTTAGGAACCTCGTGGGACTAGCTGACCGAAGCGAAGCAAAGACCACGAGGTATATTCGACCCTGAGACGACCAATCATTGACTTTGTGCGTGTCGTTCGTATCAGCCAATACCTTCTTATCAAGGGGTGTTGACAGCAGGAGTTTTGTTTGTCCTCGCCAGTATTAAACGGTAAACATATAAGCCCGTCAGTGTTGAATTGAAATGGTCACAACAGCCTACAGGCGGCTAGCTAAGCATTCTCAAATATAATTTATCCATTCAATGCCGTTGAAAGCATAAGCAAATACTCACTGTTATAGAAACTATAGACTTATAGACTCGCAAACTGTCCACGTGATCGCGTCGATCTGCTCATCTTTCATCGTGGTAGCGGCAGTAGTCTTGGGGACTGCTGCCAAAACATCTGTTCTTTCTCTTACGCCGCGTATTGTCGTTATGATTTTGAGATGAGTCTTCTCATTACCATGGGGTCAGCATATTTTACTGATTTAGAGGTGTACATTTATCACCATAGGGTCAGCTCGATAGTTTCATGCAGAACTCACGCGAACTTCGGCCATAACTGAGAAAACATCGTGTGCATCTGTTCCTAGCGAAACATTTTACTCAGCACAATTAACGTTTGAACCCATACATAAGACGGCCTTATCATCGGATGAGCCACTCAGCGTATCCCTGTTTATTCCGCGTGAAATCACTGAAATGGCCATCAAAATTTTGCATTCCTTTGTCGCTGCCATTCTCAGCATCACAAAGATTCTTGCTAATGCCCAGACATCTGCGCCGCTCCAGTTCGCAGGTGTGAATATTGCAGGTTTTGGTGAGTGCTAAACTGCTACCGTTACTTGTCACGTCTGGACTCCTGTTCCACAGACTTCAGTTGTGGTACAGATGGCACTTGCATTTCTTCGGGTGCTGTTCCCCCTGTCTCCCAACTATCCGGTATGGTTTATTTTCCAGAACCTTCCCACAACTATAACCTACCCACTAGGTATTGATGGTCTGGGCCAAATGCAACATTTCGTCAATGATAACGGCTACAATGTTTTCCGTCTCCCTGTTGGCTGGCAGTACCTCACACGCGACCAGATGACTGGCGTCTTGGATGAAACTCAGTTTGCCAACTATAACATGCTGGTGTCCGATTGTCTGAGCACTGGCGCTTACTGTGTGATTGATATCCACAATTACGCCAGGTACAATGGGCAGGTTGGTGACCGTGCTTCTATTACTGTCACGATACTTGATGAGATAATAGATCATCGGTCAAGGCGGTCCGAGCAACGAAATCTTCGCTGAGCTCTGGTCCAACATTGCTTCGTACTGGAAAAACGAGTCGAAAATCATCTTTGGGGTGTATGTGATCACCGCTGCATCAACGGACCACTGACTTATAGACAATAAGTATGAACGAACCTCATGATATCCCGGTGAGTCACTAGCAAACTTACACAACAGACTGTACTTACGTGAGTGTAGAGTATTACCACTTGGGCAGAGACTGGTATGATATCTCTTTGTGGATGTTTTCTGTTTCATCTCTGACTTATAGTGTCACGATTACAGTTCAGGTATGCTCTCCTTGTTCATAGGACTCAGACGATACTGAGAATTCTCGGGAACAAGAGCGCAGTTACAGCCATTCGGTTAGTATGTTTGACCATTTCCGCGGGGTATTTTTATATATTTCGGCGTTCAGAGAAGCTGGTGCTACCACCCAGATGATTCTCCTCCCCGGGACCGACTATGCTTCTGCGAAGACTTTCGTTTCGAGTGGTTCCGCTGATGCCCTCAGCACGGTGCAGAACCCTGACGGCACATTCACTAACCTCATTATGGACGTCCACAAGTACCTCGACAACGACAGCTCGTCAGTACAACCATCCCCTTGCTTATGCCTCCGCTAACATTACTTAGTGGCAACAACGCTGAGTGCGTGACCAATGGCATTGAGGAAGCTTGGGACCCTCTGGCCACCTGGCTCCGTGCAAACGGCCGTCAGGCCCTCAATACTGAGACTGGTGGTGGGAATGTAGACTCTTGTGTTAGCTACATATCGCAGCAGATTGCCTACCAGGCTCAACAATCGGATGGTACGTTTTCACCATCACCATGCCCTGACAAAACTCGACATGTATTATCTATAGTTATCCTCGGCTACATTGGCTGGTCGGCTGGTTCCTTCGCCACATACTATGTGCTGTCTCAGGTGCCTTCTTACATCGGCACCGGCTGGAATGACACACTCTTGGTCTCGATGGCCATGTCTCCCAAAACTAACTTGCTTGTTGTATCTGTTGTATAAAATCGGTGTAGAGTATTTTACCTAGACACACATTCTGTGAATAATGACCAGGTTTAAGCATCATCTCGTTTATCATGCGCCTGCCAGTGTGAAGTGATTGATGCTTTTATAAAAGTTCTGCATGCTCATTGTTCCTACCAGTATTCTCTTTACATTCTGCATCTGTCTTTTGGATCATCGATTGAATCATGCATTCTCAATCTGGTCGGTGTAATACGTCGACTGTAGACATCGGACACCCAAACGACTGGATGCTGGACACAGCGTTGACGGCTGGATTCCTACTTCTCACGACTTGGTGTAAGCACGCTGGCTTACTTGGATTCTCATAATCAATAAGTTACATATACTGTCGCTGACACTGAGAGCTTAGCTTTCAGTATTCTACCTTTTGGTGTAACGGTTATGAGGCGCGACAGCTGACCACCTAACACTTGAGCAGACTGAGAACACCATGTCTGATGACCTTCTGCCCGTTGCACTTGACGTTTTTATTGTCCTATTGCCCGAAACGTGGTTGATCCTACGATATGCTGGTTTTAATGTCAGACTCCTGATCAATATTGACCTTTGGGGTCACTTCTATTCGTACCTGCATTATCCTCTCCTGCACCCTTTAGCTATTATGATCTGTGTTGTGAGACGTACCTTCAATGAGCATCATCCTCTGTTATTTAGTTCCCCAATTGGACCCATTCCTATTTTGCCAAGGGAAACTTACATATGTGATTTTGACTGCCCACTGAACATCCACTAGCAGATGCATGAAACATGGTTGTGACATGCAAGTCCAGCAATTACGGAAGTCGCAGGTGCAGGTATTTCGGTGGATGGTGGAGCAGGTGACGAGCATATGGCACCGTGGACCCCAATTCACCCAATTTTGCTGGAAAGCGAATTCCATTCTCACCTGTTCCACCATATGCAGAGCATAGTTGCATCCGATATCTGTTTAAAGCCCGAGACACAATTCGTGACCTCTTTCAATGACTCGACGATGACATTGCGGGATTCTTGCATCCCGCGGCGGATGTCCGCACTAATTTATTGGAAAAACTTCTGTGTGCCATGGTCAGACGAAATACACCTGCTGTGGAGGAGAGGTAACGCACATCGTCGATCAAGTTTGCGGATACTGTCGATGGCTTTCATGCATCTAATATCCAAAGCCATGTGACACAAGCTCAGCTCAAGAGTTGCATGAAGTGTTCTGGATAGCTTTTGGAGCATGCGTTTGCGTTCAGCGCTCATGGGTGAGATAAAGTCAAGAACCACCCGGGTCGATGTAGTTTAGGATCATTCTGTTATGATTGCCAAAAGGGTTGAATTACGCACGCTCAAAGAACGCAGCGCGGGCGTCATCTGCCCGATAAGCTGTTGGCGAAATGACATTTCTCCTGGACCGGAAATATCATGATATTGCATGGTCGCGTGTCCAAGCTCCATAATGCTATCAAGCCATTGCATAAGTTATCTGGGACTGGCATGTTGCATAATGAAAGACTAGTGGCCGCATATGCCAATTCGTGTTCCAGCCAGCGTTGACTCCACAAAATGCACACGTGTCTTCCGCCTCAGCCAGACGAACAAATATTGATGCCGAGTAGTAGTATAACGATTCAATCTCTTCTCTTGAGTAGATGAAAAATTAGGCGGCGTGGTTATTTCAGGTGCGCGTTAATTCAAAGCTGATAGCCAGTAACTGGTGCCGGTGACGCGTAGTGATTGTTGAATGTCTGGCGCAGGCCAAAATCTGCTGCAAGGATGTCGGCATTGTTTGTTGTTATTTAATTCTAAAGGCATATTCCTGAAAACCCTAACAGAAAGAACAACCATATACAATCGCTACTGCTTCAGCGTGTTATTCAAAACTCTTCGTTCCACTCGGTTTTTCAGACCAAGCTTGGAGAACCATGATACAAACTGGTCTCATTCAAAGCGCGCACAATGATCTTGTGACAGACGTAGCTTATGATTTTTATGGACTTCGCTTGGCTACTTGCAGTCTAGATCAGAGGTACGTTGTGCCCTTGCTGCATATACGTGATTCTACAAGCTGACCACCGCTGATGTCAAAGAATCAAAGTTTGGCAAGTAGACGAGAGTAATGGAAATTGGAACGTCGAAGACGACTGGAAGGCGAGCATGTTGGAAGACGCGTATTTGCGCTTATCAACCAGTTCATGCTAGGCTCACGACGCTACCGTCTCCAAACTAAGTTGGGCTCACCCAGAATTTGGGACCATACTTGCATCCGCCTCTTTCGACCGTACGGTCAAGATTTGGGAGCAAACTAGCTTTGCATCGGCAGCTGATTCCCAACCGAATGGTGCTGGTGCTGGGTCTCCTCAGGCTAATTCAGGTGGTTCCTCAAGATGGGTGGAAAGGGCTGTTTTGGTTGATGCAAGGGGCACTGTCCGAGCAGTTGAATTTGCCCCTCATCATTTTGGTTTGAAGTTGGTGCGTCAGTCATTCGTACCAGTTGGAGATTTATGAAACCTTCTGCAAGGCAACTGTTTCTTCTGATAATCACGTCCGCATCTACGAGTGCTTGGAACAATCATCGCTAGCCACATGGCAACTTTCTGAAGAAGTCGATGTTTCGACGCTTCCATCTGTATCACTATCGTCATCGTACTCTGTGGCGTTTGCGACACCAACACAAACGAGCGCAACTCTTGAGGGTGCATCTGCAACCCTGGTCGCTCAAGCCTTGCAGCAATCGCAAAACCCCACCACTCAGGGACGACCCGGAATGGGGAATCGAGAAGCAGATGGAGGATGGTGTATATCATGGTGTAAGGAAAGATATTGGGGGGAGATCATCGCGGCTGGCTGCGGGATATCTGGCACCATCAAAGTATTATGTATTACACTGTATTCTTGTGACATCGCTCACTCTGACTCACAGATTATACAATTATCTCCCTCTCGTCGACCTACGACTCTCCTTACTTTAGACCCATCTCCTTCACCGGCGGGGTTGCCCACTGAGGTAGCGACCTCACTTGCTAGCGACGGGGATGCTCCAACACCATTTGCGATCACGTCGGTGGCATGGGCGCCCTCGTGTGGGCGATCATATCACCTTATAGCTACTGGAGGTCGCGATGGACATGTTAGGATATGGCGAGTTAAGCCTGCGGAAGAGGAACCTGATGTTGAAGGAGAAGGGGGCGACCTGAAGTGGTCTGCAAATGTAGTAGCAGATTTCGATCACCACAAGTACGTGCGATACGCACTGCCCTATGGCTTTGTTTCTGATTAGATGCGTGCAGATCGGCGGTTGGCCGTGTTGAGTGGAACATCACTGGGTTTGTTTTTGTCTCCAGATATCATAGGCTGCATGGCTGACACGCATTCTCCCAGGACCGTCCTGTCTTCCGCTGGGAATGATGGTCGTGTGCGATTATGGAAAGCGACCATTGGTAATGTTTGGAGACCTGCGGGGAGCATTGGGGTCGAGCAGTCGGAAGATACCCAAGATGCTGATGTGAATATGGGCGAAAATGCAATTGCTGAATAGGTCGACTGTATATAGTGCTGTTGATGCTCTTCTGTTACTTTTCAGCATCATTATGCATTCTGTCCTGATATCCTTTCCCGTGAATGAAGCAGGTGACGTCCACACGGCACGCCGCGCGGACCGACATGAAGCGTCGAGAATCTCACCGCATACACTTTCGTGGCTCAAACAGATTTCTCTTGCGTCCACTTACCTTCGAGATCAAGTAATAGTCGCGAAGACCAGCAACAGGCTAAAATGGATTCATCAGGGTCAATCAAAACTCTCTTTGCGCCCATCCAGCGACTGATGTCTGTCGCATCTCATCTACACAGTCGGCGATTCAAAGTTGTTGTGTGTCGCAATCTCGGACCCGATGTCATGTCCATTCTTGAGGCAAGCCCAGAGCTAGATGTGAGTCAATCTCCGATTAATGCAGAAGGGTGAGGCTTACTACAGATGTAGTTGGTTGTCTGGCCGCAAGACAGTGCCTGTGAACGGTCATGGTTGATGGAGAATATATCTGGTGCGACCGGGGTGATCGTTATGCTCACGGACAAAGTACAGTAATTGTTTGACTCTTGATGATGCATCCGCCGATGATGACCTGCTCAGGTTAATGCAGAGCTTCTAGACAAGGGTACGGATGCAACATATGCCTCTAGCTAAGTTTTGGTTTTGACCGGTATGCATCTGCTAGCTGGACCTTCTTTGAAGGTGGTATCCACCATGTCCGTTGGATATGGTGCGTTTGCTGTTCTAAATCGCCTCAGTTCTTGATTCCACCGCAACCCGCAGAACACATTGATCTCAAGGAAGCAGCACAACGCGGTTTGAAAGTGGGATATACTCCGGATGTCCTAACAGATGCAGGTGGGATAGGGCAACAAAAAAAACGGTCCAAACAGCTTATCATCGTGACATGTAGTTGCTGATCTGTCGGTCATGCTTGCTCTCATGGCTGGCCGGAATGGAGGCACCGGTGTGGATCTTGTGCAAAGGGGCCAGGTCAGTGGTTTGTCTTCTTGGCGGAATTTCATGTGCTGAAAGATCAATGTCAGTGGGCAAATTTCTCGTGGGCTCCTTTTGGATTGTGCGGGCCACAGCTCAGTACAACGGCCGCGTCCCCCACAAGGAAAATCGGGTTTCTAGGTTTTGGAAGAATTGCACAAGTGACGCTAGCGCGCCTGGTGCCGTTCGGGATTACACACTGCTTATATTCCTCAAACCCATCCTCACCTCCAAACCACACTCGGGATGCTGCGCTCGCAAAACAACACAAGCTTCAAGCAGTCTCAAAAGTAGACATCGATGAACTTGCGCGGGAAAGTGACGTTCTCTTTGTGCTTGCTCCTGGAGGGGGCGAAACGTATCACATTGTAAATGAGACATTGCTTAGGAATATGAAAAGGACCAGCATCCTCGTGAACGCGAGTCGCGGAACGTTAGTCGATTCAGATGCTCTGGCGAAGGCTCTGAGAGAAGGATGGATCTGGGGAGCTGGACTGGATGTTGTCGAAGGGGAACCTAATGTTACGATTGATCATCCCCTTGTCAAAGAGCCGAGGTCAGTGCCCGCTTTTCCTGATTTAATGGTCTCAGCCGTAATAATATTTTCTATGCAGATGTGTGATAGTGCCTCATATTGCAAGCGCTACACTAGAAACTCGACTAGCAATGGCAACTCGTGCGGCACAGAATCTGATTGGGGCGATACTGGGATCGGAGATGCCTTCTCAGGTCAATCTGTCTGATGTATCGTAACAAGTCAATTGCGATTCGCATGCATCATTGTTAAGTTTGCGCATTTCTAACATATGTAAGTCTAACATATGTAAGGACGAAACGTTTGATCCCGCGGAAGCAATTCGCGTGACTCTCCTGTTGTGCTCCACCTCAGCTCCACCTGGACTCCAGAACGGTCCAACGACGATACGTCGTCCGAAGGTGAACGGAGTGCTCGTAAATATTTATGATCGGCAACGGTTCTACAAACGCTCTATAATTAGGACACAATCGGAGTTTAAAGGTTCCAAACATTGATTTGGATGTGCCACTAGAGTCCACTGGTCGACTGTTTCATTCTCCCTGCCATCGTCTATCCATTGCATGAGCCTGGTTGGTGCTTACCTAGTCATGGAACACATTTTAAGTGCGTCCATCGCGTCTATTACTATGCCGTCGATGCTGCCGTCGAGCAAGACAGCACTGGCAACTCCGACCGATTAAGCAGTCAAATTCACACTCTACTCGGAGGGTTTGAGCACCGTGACTTTCCTCCTTCTTTCAATGTCTGATTGCGGGAAATTGCCCTTCCTTCAAGGCGTTGGCACGTTCATTTGATACTGGAGCCAGTACGAGGAATTCGCGTCCCAATTTTGGTGAGCTGATGTCACGAACTTTAGAAAGTATTTACTGAACACTGCATACGTGCGCCTGTTTCATATTCGGTTATAAGTGGAGAATTCTACAGACAGCGTGCGACATGATGACATGAGACTCTGATATTTCGCGTGTGTCACGGTGAGGTGGAACATGGAACTATGAAAGTACTTGCTTCCTTTTCTCACTGCTCGTGATATGAAGATCTATTAATGATTGATTTGCCTCAATATTCCTCCTACACTCGTCACG
Source organism: Suillus brevipes Sb2 (assembly GCA_011800875.2). Lineage (NCBI taxonomy): Eukaryota > Fungi > Basidiomycota > Agaricomycetes > Boletales > Suillaceae > Suillus > Suillus brevipes. Next base: position 155,611 of record JRHT02000041.1, on the reverse strand, counting down.
GATATCTAACTATAACATTTAAGTATGGACCAGGGCCAGTGAGGACAGCAAATGGCCATTGGGCATGCAAGATGAGCCCCCATCATCCATGAGCTTCTCACAGCGAGTCTTCTCTGTTCAGGCCTATGGCCTCTCATTTCTATTTTGAGCTGTCATGACTCATTCGCCAGACCAACATGGTCAGTCACTGCCCAAGTTAAAGTTGGAGTAATGCGGTGCCGGTGCGTTTCGTATCAGTTTCTCCTGTCAAGATCCTTATCATGTCTTTGTTGTCTTGATGGCATTATATCCCGATGGTGACCAAGGAAATGCGCGCGACAGGCGCCGTGGCCGTGTGTAGAGGAACACGGTGCATTGGTTGGGAGAGGTGAGGCGCCCGCTTGCTGCAATTGCACCCATTTGTTATTTTTGATTTTTTCTGGTGTCGCGCCGACAGAACGTGATTTTTATCAAGAATTTTTGGATGAGCTGTGAGGCTGTCGGAGCCTGGACCAAAAGTGGAGAGAGTCTCAGAGAAAGCAGATCTAGCTTCATCGAGAATTATTCAGACGGTAGTCTTTTTTCAGGTTGCATCGCCCCTTGCCCTTGTTCTGTGTTAGATTGGTGGCTGTATGAGTTTGCTGATAAAATATCTGAACTGCCAGTGATACAAGGACTTCTCAAGAATAATATTGGAAACAAGTTTCAGGAATCACAATCAAGCTGTCATTTTTGCAGTGTTCAAACGTTCCGTTCGTAAAAACGGATGAACAGTCAACCCAAATTCTACTTTGATTTGATTGATTCGGAGGGGCTTAGAGTGAGTACTCCGTTCTCCCTGATATCACACCGTGATGATCATTTGGTTAATCAAGAACGTTCACCTCCATGATACCATGTTAGTGATGGTGGCGCCGGGTGGTGGTATATCTAACACAAACTCTCCATCATCAAACATCTACCAAAAGTTCGCCACTTAGTAACTCACCTCAAATATGACCGCAGTCTCAAATGCTTCCGATTTCTGGCCGCTGATCAATTTCAATATTAATTTCAGCTATTACACAGGTTTGTGAAGAATCAGTCGGATGATGTCGGTGATGTCTCAGTTGTGGTCTCACAGTTGCCTCCTCTGCTGCGGTGATATACGACTGGGGTAAGTAAGGCAGTATCAAAGAACCACTTTGATGTCCTGATGATAATTTCAGCATTGACTATCGGACAAGAGGTAAATTGACACCATTACCGGGCCAGCCAACTCACTAAGAATGATTATTACAGTCTGAACTGATATGGGTGAGCATAGTTCCATTTCAGAAGGAAAAAGTTAATTCGCGGCAGAGGCATCACTGGTCCCTCATGACGGTTCTATACATCAGTGTGCGTAGCTCATGTTATGGGCGCAGTTAGAAAATATGCTGATTTCAAAATATTCTAGGTACGCTACATTGGTATAGTATATGTTGTGTGCGTTTGCAATGTTAACAAGTTTCTGCCGTCCTAACCATTGCTCACAATTAGCATCAACATGCTGCGTATGTCTCCTCGTACACGCTGCGTGTGTTTCTTCTTACCAGTGACATATAGAACTTCTTCCGACAGTCTCGTTGACAGATGGAGTAAGTATTTCAACACTTTTGCGCCTGTTATTCACATCTGATTGAGTATACTCCTATTGTAGGGGTGAGTGAGGTTCTTAACAAACTTGTTCGTTCAATATACTGACTGCAAAAGCTGTGAGTTTTTGTTTGAGCATCCAATGCTCTTCCAAGTCGCGTTACTGACTTGGAATTTCAGGCAATACTGTGTACACCACACTAAATTGGATAAATGTCGTCACAAATGCCATGCTAGGCGGTAAGCTACTCAACAGTGATACCTCAATAATTTCATCTTGACTGGTATATCACGCAAGCCATTATGATCACTCGGCTGTATGCCATGTATCAGCAATCAAGAAATATGCTTATCTTTCTTACTGTATTCTTGACGGCTGTCACGATCGCCTGCGGAGTGATGACCGGAATGTTGAACAAGCATACTATAGGGGGTAAGCCTTGATTACGGTTGAAAGATTTACACTGATCAAATGAATAACAGAGGAGTTCATCCTCTCCGGTACCTACATGTGCTCCGACACCGACCCGGAGGCAGACGCCCTTGTTCTTCTTTTAATGACATGGATACTCTCCACTGTATGGGAAGTTCTCGCACTGTGTCTTGCAATCTGGATTGTTGTAAAACACTTACGTGAACTGCAACGATCGTCAAGAGGATGGGCTATTGGGGACTGTTTTGCCGTGTTAATGAGAACCCATGTGGTTTACTTTGCAAGGTACCCTCGTAATTTCAATGCAGTCAACTTTCTTTGCTGAAGTGTCTTACATGCTAGCTTTGCTGCTGTCTCATTTTTGGACCTCGGATATCTGTCTCCACACTTAGTATGTCGTTCTGTCACTGACGCCTGTGACCTGTATTCATTACTTTTACAGGACTCACTTGCCGTGGGACCTCAGATTTATGATGGTATTCGTCAAATTCTCTCGGTCATGCAATTGTTTGTGCTCGGACCACGCCTCATCCTTAGCGTTCGACAACATTACGCTAAACCTTTGGACAATCCCAATGCAGGAGCAGACATGATTCCCATGTCTTTGCAGGAGCGCACAAATATGTCAACTGGCAGTGGCGTATAGTACTAGAAATCCCGATCAATACTTGTTGGTTACTCCTCAGGTAGCGAGAACTTCATTTCACATAACTACACAGTCATTCATTTTGTTTTCGTTCGTCCCTTTGACTGATACTGAGCGCTGAGCGCCGGGTCTATTTAGTTCCTTTCTCTGCCTAGCCTTCAATGAAGGAGCAACTATTGTTCGAATGCAACTAGATGTGTTACAAACTCGTACGGCACAAAATTTAATTGGTGTATCGTAACAGAGTCGTATTGGCATGTCTTCTCATACACGTTCGTTGTCATTCAGGGGCAATGTGATAAGATAGTGGCAGTGTATATTTATCCTTATTTGTTCGAGTCTTCAAAATTTCGACGCGTCCTGGTCGTACTAATCTTTCGCGAGCTCCCATCTGCTTGCCACCTTCCCATTTGTTGCAGCGATGACAAAATATATCCTTGTTTCTGGAGGTGTTGTTAGTGGCATCGGAAAAGGTGTTATCGGTGCGACACAGCGCTTTGAAGCTGTAACTAGTTGTTTATTACCACCCCTAGCCTCCTCAACAGGCCTACTCTTAAAAACTGCAGGCCTCAAGGTCACAGCCATCAAGATAGATCCTTATATGAATATAGATGCCGGTACCATGCGACCAACAGAACACGGTGAGATCTGAGTGCAAGACTTCCTCCACAAACGTCTAAGATCCGCCCATCAGGCGAAGTCTACGTTCTGAATGATGGTGGTGAGGTGGATCTAGACTTGGGGAATTACGAAAGATACCTGGACGTTACACTATCTAAAGACAACAACATTACTACGGGCAAAATCTATCGCGAAGTTATTGACAAGGAGGTGAGTTTCATCTTTCCATGAGCTTTAAACAGGAGTTTATTGTTGTGAATAGCGGAGAGGGGAGTACCTTGGAAAAACGGTTCAGGCATGTCTAACAATTATTATATACCTCACTGCTCTTAAATTTTTATGATTAGATCGTGCCGCACGTAACGAACGCGATTCAAGATTGGATACAGCGTGTTTCAAAAATACCAGTCGATGAATCGGGAGAGGAACCTGATATTTGTATTGTGGAGGTGAACATTAACATGCAATACTGCCTGTCATGATGTTGATTTTTTTTGTAGCTTGGCGGCACTGTCGGAGACATTGAGTCAGCGCCGTTTATCGAGGCAATGCGCCAGTTCCAGTTTCGTGTTGGACACGATAATTTTGCATTGATCCATGTTTCACTTGTTCCCGACATGCATGGTGAGCAGAAGACGAAGCCAACTCAGACTACTGTTCATGCACTGCGTGGGCTCGGTTTGCTGCCCGATCTAGTAAGTGACGTATTGTTTCCAATTGGCACATCTGACATTGTCTGGAGATCGCGTGCCGGTTATTGGGACGCCAACCCCTTGAATCCTCTACCAAGGACAAGATTTCTATGTTCTGCCACGTTGCGTCGGAGCAGGTGATAGGTGTCCATGATGTCTCGTCTGTCTATCACGTCCCTCTACTCTTGCAGTCTCAACGAATTGTTGAGTATCTCCGTAAGCGGCTCAATCTTGCCAGTTTGAACATCACGGAGGAGTGGGTTTCCAAAGGGCTGTCCTTGGAAGCGAAGTGGAGAGGCGTAACAAAAGGGTACTACCATTTCTCTCCCCCTACCATCGCTTCTCATTTCCCTCTGTCCAGGCAAGAACGCCTCTTTGACGAAGTTAAAATTGTTCTTGTTGGCAAGTACACTGATTTGAAAGACTCGTACATGTCTGTCATAAAGGCCCTTGAACACTCTGCATTCCGGGTTCGCAGGAAACTCACTATTCAGGTTGGTTGTGTTGGTCCTCCGAGAACAAACGACTCAGTGATGTTCCGTAGTGGGTTGAGTCATCGGACCTGGAGCCTTCAACGCAGGAGTCTGATCCTGCTAAATACCACGATGCGTGGCGAGCAGTTGTTGGTGCTGGGTAAGTAGCGGCCGTACATATGATTAGAAGCTCGCCGGGTACTCAGATTGGGACAGCGGTATTCTGGTTCCAGGTGGATTCGGGAAGCGCGGCACGGAGGGTATGATTCTCGCCATCAAATGGGCACGAGAGCAGAAAATTCCTTTCCTTGGTATCTGCCTGGGCTTCCAAATGGCTGTGATAGAATGGGCACGTAGTGTGCTCGGCATACCAGGTTCGCTCCATCTGTCGTTAGCCTTTTTTCGTTTCTTATCTTCTGCAGATGCTCAATCAACTGAGTTCGTTCAAGACACGCAGAATCCTTTTGTCATTTTCATGCCTGAGATCTCACGCACTCATATGGGTGGAACAATGCGTTTGGGACTTCGACCCACTGTATTTGACCGTGAATTTGAGACTTGGTCCAAGGCTCGCAAGTTATATGGCGGCAATGAAAAAATGTGGGAGAGGCATCGACACCGATATGAGGTCAATCCGGAACAGGTGCAGCGTCTGCAGGAGAGCGGTCTTACGTTTGTGGGCAAGGACGAAAAAGGAGAGAGAATGCAGATCCTTGAACTCAAAGGTAAGGTCATGCGCAATAGATCTGAAGTTTGTTGTGATTTATCACTGCAGATCACACATTTTTCATGGGTTTACAAGCCCATCCCGAATTGTGCTCGAGACCACTCAATCCTTCCCCGCCCTTCTTAGGCTTCATTGCGGCGTCTTGCGGACAATCCGAGCTCGAAGAACAAATCCAGGAGCAACTGAAATCCTTCCGCCCACCTCACCCCGAATATTCAATGGTTAGTGAAGAGGCGCTGAGGACAAGTACGCAGGAACATCCGATTGCCAATGGTGTCGGAACTATGACGCCACCAACTGATTAAAAACTAGCGAGCATGGCATACATACCACCCATAAATGACACATGAAATCAATGCTGTTGCGAATGCTCTATGGATGATATTAAAAGTGACTGTAGGCTAGTAACGAACGTTGAGTGATGATGCATTGTATGCGGTTTACATTAGTATTCTACCACGCCCAATCCTTCACCGATTACCATACCCGCGTGAACTGTTGTCGCGGCGCGGCGCATCACGCGACCACTCTCTTTGTGGTCTAAACTCCCTCCCATAACGTGAACCGCGGTTATCTTCGGTATTGCCAGAAGGGTCACTGGGATGCACCCACTTTTTCTGTGGCTGGGACTTCTCCCTTCCATAACGTGCACCACGATATTCGTCAACATTGTTGTCACGAGCCCGCTCGCTGCGCGGCATGGGCTTCTCCTTTCCATAACGTGCACCGCGATACTCGTCGATGTTGCCAGAAGGGTCATTATCATCCAACCGCTCCTCCCGACGGAAGTTTCCTCTGGGGCTCTGGAAAGACCGGTTGTTCTGCTTGCCCCTTGCTTCCCATGAATTTCCAGGTCTCGCAGAAGACCTAGGGTCCCGGTACGATTTGCCAAAGTGCTTCGTGCGCCCGTCGGTGAGACCCATCTTCAGCAGGAAGCCCTCGCTGACGTACGGAGGCGTAGGTAGGCCGCATGCTTCCGTTGCCCAAGTTCTACATCCAGCTAGAATATTGCCCTTCTGAACTCGCAACTCAGGCGACTTGGGAATATAATAGCCGAGTAGGGAAGCAAAAGTCTCCTTCACAGCTTCTTCGTCGATATCTTTTAGTAGCTCAGCGATGCTGTTATTCATTTCTTCCGTAGCAAGGCGTGGTGAAAGCGGCGCGTTGTACATCCTGGGTCCGCCCCGCTTTGGTTGACCCTTGGCATCATGTAGCTTAATTGGTACGTCCTTGAATGCCGCTTGAGGATCAGCGTCATAGTGAGCTGCGAGATCCTGGACCTGGCGGGCAAGCTCATCTGAGGTGATTGGCTTCAGCGGAACTTCGTTGAGCTGCCAGCTCAAAAAACCGATCTCAAAAGGCAGAAGAACCAGGTCCCCACGTCCAACTGTAGAGCCCTGGCGACCAGTGCGTCCGACACGATGGATGTACTGTTCCGTGGCAGCAGGGATACCGAGCTGAATGACCCGCGTCACCCCTGGATAGTCCACACCTCGTGCAGAGACATCGGAGCTGACGAGAATAGATGCTCCAGAGTTGTCAGCGCGGAAAGCATCAGAGGCGGCTATGCGTGAGTCCTGTGCGCGCTTGGAGTGAATCTCGTACACCTTGGTGTGTTCCCCAGAAGGCAATATTGTTTTTGAAAGCTCGCGAGTGAGTGTCGCGAAAAGCTGCGTCATACGTGTAGTGGGGAGGAATAATAAGACTTTGCTCTTGCCCGGGTTTGTAAGCTGGTCATGTGCAAGGAGACGAAGAAGGTGGGGGATCTGTTGAGATGGGTTGGGGAGGACGGTGTGATATTGAGGGACATGTGCATGAACCGGGGATTCATTTTCAGGAACTACATCAATGAATTTATGGTCCCGCGCAAGAACTGCCTGTGCGACCTGGCGAACGGTCCGAGATACTGTCGCTGAAAAGAGAAATGTCTGCCTCTCAGGTTTAGGCGGCAAATAACTCATAATCGCATCAATGTCATCCCGGAAGCCCATATCGAGAAGCATGTCTGCCTCGTCAAATATCACCTAACCACAAATTGGTAAACAAGAGGATCATGCTGAACTCGCAGAATGGCGTACCATTTTACATTTGCTAAAACCTTTCGCCACATCAGGCTCCGACTGCAGCAAATCGCGAAGTCGCCCGGGGGTAGAAACGACAATATCCCTCCGCCCTTTCATAAAGTCGCGCATCTGCTGTCGCTTGCTTGATCCACCAAAGAATAGTCTAACTTCAAAATCCTTGTGATGGTGGGTCAATTTGATAGCAGTGTTGGCAATCTGTGTAGCGAGTTCTCGGGTGGGGCTAATGACAAGGGTGCCGACATGTTCTCTGGTAAATTGTCTCCGAGCTTGCCCCTCTAGATGCTTGTCTGAAACAAGGCCTGCATCGCGAACCGCTTGCTTGCCCCAAGCGTGGATGGCATTCACGCGAGCCTCGATAGCCGGAATTAGGAACGCAAAGGTCTTCCCAGTACCAGTTTTCGCCTTGACCAAAAGATCTCGCGGGCGTGTCGGGACGTCATTAGATGTCGAGTCAGGAGGTAGAGCAAGCTCTGGAAGAAGATTTACAACTTCAGCTTGGACGGGGGTCATCGTTTTGAATTGATAAGGCTTCTCGGTGATAGCACGAAATGTCGGGTGGGATAAATTTCGCTTAATTGATTGCCACGTTGGTGGTTCGAAAGCAAGGTTACCTGCCGGAACACCTGTGGGTGCTGGAGCATTCGTGATGTTCTCTTGCAGAGCGACAGAAGGAGTAGCTGTTGCTGTTACAGTAGATTCATACTTCCTTGAACAAACACGTGGAACGAAAATGCCTGAGAAGTCACAGTTATTGCGACTGCATCTGACTAGAAATCGGACGATCATACCTGCGCGTGTTCTGCTCAATGTCACAAATCCATGACTTTGGCTCTGAAAGGGTTTTGAATGGAAGCATGAGCTACTTAAAGCTGTCGTTGCTCGAGCGAGCAGACTGCACGTCATGTACGAGTCGTAAGCCTCAAAAATGAGGTAGATCACGACGTGACGAATTAATGGTAAGAGGAAGGAAGTTTTTAAGAACCGCACTTTGGCTATTTTTCTCAAAATGGAAATCAAAGGCTTTAGCATTCAACAAGTACAAACAACCGCTAGTCACATACCCTCAGCCCCACTATCACTTAGTAATCGCAATTGCTCTGCGGCGCACGCTGCATCTTGCAGCTCTTATTTGCTTGTAAATAGCTCACATGCCGAAGAATACAAAGTCCTCAGCGACTTCGGGTACACGGAAGAAGAATGCTCGCAAGGCAGCTGTAGGTGTCCCACCCCCGGAAGTCCCCGTTGTCGCAAAGCAGAAGAAACAGAAAGGGCAGAAAAAAGAACCCCGGAAAAAGGTTTACATTCCTCCATCTAAGCCGGCTCCACCGCAGCCAGATCCATTGGATACTCTTGGCCTTATACATAGACTCCCTCCAGAACTTGTCATCATTCTTCGATCCTTGGGAAAGAAGGATCCAGTCACGAAGGGACGGGCTCTGGAAGAACTTCAATCACAATGGATCGATGAAAGCTCAAGGAAGGGGGATGAGAGCGTGGAATGTGATGCACTTGTCACGATGCTACCAGTTTGGGTGTGTCGTCTGGCAATAATGACACATATTTTGACATTGACTGTATCTAGTTCCATAGGGCTCCTGTATTCTTCACACATCCTGTCCGCCGGATTCGCCTCCTGGCTGCTGCACTCCATTTTTCATATGTACGAATCCCTGCTGTCCGGGATGCCGCTATCTTCTTTTTGAGAGAGACTGCGACATCTGAGCAAATTGAAACACTTATGGGTACATGGTGCATGCTTGCCTACGATGTTGACCGTCAGGTATCTGTACAGGGACAGAAATCCTGGTCTAGTATCACCTCTCCAGGAGTAGACGAAGAAACAGTAGTAAACTTCGAAATGCTGGCCTCTATCATGGAATTTCTTCAAAGAACTCTTTTGGATCCTGCAGGAGTTCATCTTTACCTCAATCCTGCTGCACCTGTTGCAGCTCCCACTCCGGGCATCAAAAAGCCCGGCGGAAGATTCGTTCCGGCAGCCCTCAAGGAAGAACTAGAATCTAACAAGGCAGATGAAGAGAGTGATCTTGATAGGAATGCTCGGCTTCGTTTTGGTGCACTGAGCGCCCTCCGCTGGCTCTTTGGTAAGCCCTGTCAAAGCAATGCTCATAATTCTCCTCATAGTTCTCTAGATGCTCGTCTTGCTTCAAAGATTACGTCACTAGATGATCTATCTGGACTATTATCTAACCCACTGTTTTGGACATCGCTGTGTTGCAGTGAGCATGCACCTTGGATTCCGGACCCTGAAATACATTCTCTTGGGCATGGGCAACCTCAAGTACGCCAGGCCACATGGGCACTATTGTCTGTGCTGTTACAACGTTATAAAGGTGATCTGGGAGCTATTTATTTTGTTCAAGACGCTGAGAATTATGCAGGCACTATTGAGCCATTCATCCCTATACTGAGCGCTGTTTTACTTCGTTCTGCATGGGTCGAGACGGACTCAGGAGTTAGAAATGCTTTGTTCCAGCCAGTCTTGATTTTCCTCAAAGGTAAACCAATTTAAACAATCTTGGCATCAAATGTTCCCAACTTTTTCGTTCCACAGAGTTCCCAAACGCTTGGATTCTTGAAGGAACATATGACGCAGACAAACACGAGGATGGTGATGATTCGGACTCGGATAGCGAGGAGCTCGAGACTAAAACATCCTCTATGCGCAAGGAACATTCTTCTGAGGCATACCGCGAGTTTCTTCAATTCCTTGAACTTGGGTGTGCTGGATCACCTGTCGACGGGTATCCTACGGTCCTTGTTGTTTTGTCGACAATTCCCTCCTCCGTATGTTCCTTACTCCTACATGTTGTGATTAGTAATCCGTCTAGCAGGTCATCGCGGCTTCCTCTAGGACGAGGATGCCCCTCGACGATTTCTTCACTTCATTCTGGGCAGCGATCGACGGCCGTGCTCTGAGTTCGTTAGAGAGAAAGGTGCCTTCTGCCTCATTCCTTTCGTCTCTCCTGGAATGTTTGGTGTTCTTCTTGAGAAGACTGTCGAGTGGATCCCAGGACCATGAAGTGTTATCTGGGTCTGTCTCAGATGACCTGATGTCAAATTCCCGTCTACAAGACGTGGCAGATGAGCTTGTCAGATCTCAATTTACACGCATCTGGCAAGAGCTTAAAGCAAGGCGCCTAAGAACTGACGATCGTGATGTGGGAAAGTTGATAGCCAGTTCCTTACTATCTCTGCATCGCATGAATATTGGTGAGTATATTACGTCTACCACTATTTTGACTTATTTGATTTAAGACATGTCTCCTTCGCAGATCTTTTCACAACTGCCTGGGATACTGTTTCGAGTGCGATTCTATCTCAAGAAGACGACAGTTTGTCTCTTATACCTACGGTGCTCCGGACGTTCGTGGACACCTTTGAAACGAATGGCCTTCCTGCAGAAGTCACACGCACTCTCATGAGCAAATATGTACAGGAAACTGTTGGGAAGTGCGAGACGGTCCTTACCTCTAATGCGACCAGTGCTAGAATTTCGAAGAACATCGGCGTGGTGATCACGCTAATCGAGACGTTTGGATCTCATCTATTCCAGCACAGTGACTTCGCTGTGGTGTGTAACCCTTCCCTCCTTTGTTAAAGCACAGTACTTAACTGTCGGCAGAGAATGGATAACATGTTTGTCAACAATGCGCTCCGCATTCTGCAAGCTTCTCCTCATGCAATCTCTGCGTTTATGTCTCATCGTAATGACGAGGATCTTTGTGTGGAGCTGTGGCATGTTTTACTGGTCGATGTTTCCCAACAACTCGACATGTTGTCGTCACTGCTGGACGTGATTGGTGCCAACATATTTCCCGAATATTTACGGCCCGAGGACGGCGAGTTAGATGGCGTCATAGAGCACCTGTTTATTGAGGTGCTAAACGGAGATGCGTCGACTTCTCGCAGCGATTTGTTAAAGAGGCTCATTCAAGCACAAAGTGAGTCCTCCTTTGGCCTTGGTGTTCTTAATTGACTGTTGACTAGACTTTTTCCTCTCGGAGAACGGGCAAGATATTTTGTTCCAGACGCTCGTATCGTCGTTATCGTCCACTGTAGACGATATTCTGTACACAACTAATGCGCCATTCACTGGGCTAGCCACTGCTATAGAATTCGCCCGCATCTTGCTCAGCAAAAACTTTGAACTTACCAGTGACTCACTGGCATCTATTCTCCCAAATGTTTTCATCGTAGGATATCTACTACCAATCACGTTCCCCATATTGGAAACATCCATAATCGATACCGCACGAGGGGTTTGGAATCGTTGGGTTTCGAAAGCAGATGTTCGACTACAGGGCGTCTTGAGCGGGATAATCAAAGAGAAGTTAAAAGAGCTTCTTCAAGATTGCTCTACCTACATGAGGTTAGTGCGCCTTACCACGTTTTGTTGCATTTCTAACCTTTTTGTAGGCCAGAAGATATTCTAACACTTTCAGGTCATAAGCCGAATGGCATTGATATCACCCCGCTTGCAGACGTCTTCCCTACACCAAGCGATTTCAATACAATACTTGACTCGCTTCCGTCAGATCCACCAGACCCTAGCCTTGCATTCATCGAGTCCGTCATACCGGCCATCTCGGAGTTTGAGAACCCGAACATCTCTAGCCTGGAATTCGATTCAAGGGGCTACTCACCATACATCAGGGTGACGTCTGCGCTTCTGGCATACTTGGGTGACAACCGGAGCATCGCTAAGGAGAATATGTGGGCACTTCGGCACATACTGATACTTGGTCAATACGCAAACGATGCCCTACGTGTCCCTGCAACTCCAAGTGGGTTATTTGGACCAGATGCATCGCGCTCAGAACTGCGCAGGCTGCTAGGGAAGGTTCACCAACTATCCACTTACCTCCTGTCTACAGGCGATGATGGTCTTCACAGTCATGTTGTCAGCGCTTGCATGTCTACTCGTGCGACAACTTCATCGGATACTTTAGTGTGTTTTGTTGTGGACATTGTCAACCATGCCAAAAGGGGGGATGTTGTCAGAGACGCACTGGTGTTGCGCTCGGTGTTGAAACACCTATTTGCGAGCGCTAGCAAAACTGATTCTGACCAATGGTTGAATCTGGCACGTAGGCTGGAAAAGACAGGTGCGCCACATTGATCTCGTGGTCGGTGTTCGCACAATAATACGTCTCTAGCGCCCCAAACTGCCGTGGCCATTCTCGCTAGCATCACTGAATTTGCTCCAGAACCATTGAAAATGGACCGTTACCGCAACGAGATTGCCTCGGATATCCTCGGAGTGCCTGCGAGCAGAGCAAATACGACAGGAGTCGTCCTGCTTCGTCGTCTTGCAGCGACAGCCCCTGATTCTGATTCTGATGTGGTGTTCTTGCCACAGCAGCGCGCTGTTAATGTTGTGAAGACCTGGCAAGCTTGGATTTCTTCTGACGAAGATATTGATGAAGATGTGGAGAGTATGATGCCACTTTTGTTTATGCATTTGTCTCCGATTTTGCAGAACGTTGCTGGGAACCATTGGGAATTTATGTTTGATGTGGTCGAGAACAACTTAGAGGTATGTCACCCAATTATAACAAGTCGTTGCCATACTCATCGCTAAGGAACACCTAGAATTGTTCTTTCGCTGATAGTGCGACACTGACGATGCTAGGGAGATCGCTCCGACTTATTCTTGCTATTCAAGATCTGGTCGTGACCAACAAGCCACTGCGTGCAAACTGGGATGCGAGGAAAGAATCTATTTTGGTGCTTGTTAAGAACTTGGTATCCACAAAACTTGGTCAGTCACAATCTGACCAGTAGAGCACGGCGCTGAATTTTGCCACAGATAATGCCGATCTTTCCGAGCCACGTTCTTTGTGCAGGGAATTGGCACTTGCAGTAATCCAAGGGTTGCCTGATGCATTGGTGAACGAGAAGACACTGCCCGAAGTCATATTTTGATTGGTTTCGAGTGCCTATGCTGATACCTTATGTCTAGATGTGTCACCTCCTCACTGATCCTTCCTACGAAGTTCAGCGCATGGGATACAGCCTTCTGCACAAAGCAGCTCGAAAGCGGACCGAACATTTTGTCATCGAATGTGCTGTTGATACAGACGACGGTGTCAGCGCTGAAATACCCGCTGAACTTCTTGCGATTTTGCAATCGAATTTCACGTCAACAGAGGAATTCTATGATTCTGAATCAGATGACATCGAGATCGATTTGCCAGAACTATGCAAAGTTTCCGGCTATCTACTAGCATGGATGATCATGTTTGATTTATTCATCGACGCTGTGAGTACTGACTTTAAGCTAAAAACATTATTAGCTAACGCACACTTCAGTCTATCAAAGTTAGGTCACAGTACTTTAATCAAATGAGGAGCCTTGGTATCATCGGAAATTTTTTCATTCCTAATGTTTTCGGTTTCCTTGGTCTGTTCAGTGGAAAGAAGAAAGCATTCAAACTTGATATATGGGCAGTCGATGACTTTTTCATTGACCGTCAGTGGTTCTATCCTGTGTCATGTCTTCAAATTAACTTTCCTCAGACTTGGAGCCCGAGAGCGTCCTCAGCCTACGACTTCTAGCCGCCCATATCTATCATCGAGCGCTTCTGACAGTCCCAGCATCAATACGAGCCTGGATATCAGACTGTTCAGACAGACAGCTCTTATCGCGCGTTGTGGACTACACTGCTTCATACTTCTCACCAGGCATTATCAAAGCCGAGCTTGCACAAGTGCGGCGGGCCGATTCATCGTCAGAGCTACACACAACGGAAAATCTCGTCATCAAAGTGTCACCGAGCGCTGGAGAAGTCACGGCCTCCTACACAGTCGACGATCAAGTGCTGGAATTGTCTCTAAGATTGCCGAACGACTGGCCATTGCACCGACTTGACATCCGTGATACGAAGATGGTCGGGGTATCCGAAGATAAATGGAGAGCTTGGGTGCTGGGGGTTCAACAAATTGTTTGGCAACAGGTAAGTGATATGGCAATGATTAATGCTGGTCCCTTCAACGAGTCACGCGCAGAACGGTCGGATTGTCGACGGCCTAACTGTGTTCACAAAAAATGTGACCCTTCATTTCGCCGGTCAAGTGGAGTGTGCTATTTGTTACTCGTACGCAAGTCTCTTGTATGATTGTATCGGTCCTTACTTTGCAGCAGAATTATCAGTGTCATGGACAGCAGTCTTCCACAAAAGCCTTGCAAGACCTGCAAGAACCGTTTCCATGCAAGTTGCTTGTACAAAGTGAGTACCAGACACTCGACTCTTCTCATGAGCTAAATTGGCCTTCAGTGGTTCAAAAGCAGCCATTCATCAAGCTGCCCACTTTGCCGGTCTGACATACTGTGAAAAAAACATGGCTAGAGTCTCTTTAAGTCAATAGTAAATTGATATCGAAGATTAGGAAATGACTCCTACTGATATAAATGTGTTTGATATGGCGCCACCTGTATAAGTCAATAGCCTCTGCCTAAGAAGTGCATGATCAGCCTCCGGGGTTAAGCTGAAGCGAGGACTCGATTATGCTTATTGGGATCAGTGGAGTGTGGAGTGTCGTGGAGATCTAGTGATTACTCATTTGAGTGTGGATTGGCAAAAGATAAAAGTTGACAGAACCTTAGCAAAATGAGGAATATGATAACTTGAAGCAAAGTGCATACATACAACGGTCGTGTACCACGCCATTGATTGGGCAGCGAAGAGTTGATGGAAACGCATCAGCAGGACGCCGATGCCGACGAGTTCCAGCAGGACGGACCCAGCGGCATATAAAGGAGAGCTTAGGTTTGCCCCGATCAGCGAGTAGGCTTGGCTGACAACACTATTAAGTTATGGTGTGTGTTTTTTCATCTGCACCGCTGCGGTTCAAGCAGGAAATGCTGGACGACAGCATAAATCATCAAGGTGCAGACGTAGACATGAAGACAATTGGGTTTCAATAAAAATCTTCGCGGCGTATGTTCGGGGCGCAAATCACCACAAGTTAAAATGTCCGGCCCAGGCATTCGAGTCCGATCGACAGAAGGGACCACGACATACATGCATGCAATGATTCACGTGCTCCATATATGAGTGTTCGGAGTGCAGGTCTACGACCATACTCTTGTCGCCTTGATAGGCGTTTTTTTACATGCTCAGGCTGGATGTTTGAACATGAAGTCAATGAGCACTCACCAGGTACTACAGCCTGTTGTTTCTTTCCAGAGTTAATCCTTAGTCACGGGTCTGGACTCTGGTAAGGTCCTTGAGAGACGGAGATTTGAAATTGCAACCAACTCCGACTTGCTTATCTCCATGTCCCGGGCTATGACGCCCTGTCAGTGTAAACTTGAGTTATGCTGCGGCAGAGCTGCGCACCTTCTTGCCACAGGCTGGGCTGGATCTATGATTGATCATCGATCATCAGCCACACTTGAAATGTTGAAATCTGACCGGCTCTCAAAGTGCATGGCTCTCATTTCGAGTACGCTGCGAGTCGTGAGTCACATTCATATGTGCGCTTCCTGCCATTTATTTCGTACTCTGTTACTATTCTTGAATTCTCGAGACAAGTAAATCTTACAAAGTTATAATCGGCTTAACAGGCGGTGCACAGTTTGCCGCTGAGGTTCTGAGGGTTGGTCATCGTCCGAACGTTTGATTCTCGAGCTATGCCAATGCAGGCTAGACTATGGTACTCTGTGTAAAAGGAATGTGTAAGAGAAAGAAGAAAAATCCACCCTTTGGGCGGGTTGTGAATTGGAGAATCGAATCCCGATAGGAACCGAAACCTTGCACTCAACCGCCACCACCAACTTAGGGCCTAGGTGATGGCATGGATGACGCGCAGGGACATATGCGGCGGTTTGGAGTCTCATGATTCTATTAGTACGACTCGGATACACGACCCTTCAGGCTCAGCGCTTCTTAATATGCTAACTCGGTTCTGGTCCTTCTGGAGCCAAAAATCCCCAGTCTCGACTGTAATTCCAGCTTTCACTCTTATCTCTGTCTGTTCTAGGACTCCAGGAGGTCCCGTGGCCAAGCAGCAGCTCCCCGAAGTGCTCTTGTGATGCTTTGCTTCTGGCCTTGCGGATTCCATAAATAGGACTCCGATCATAAAGAGGCCTTCTGTTTGAAACCTCACCGCTTTGAGCTCATTTCCTCATTGTCGGAGCACATAGGTACAAAGCGTATTCTTCGGGTGCGCCTATAAAGGTTTCGTTTGTCACTCCAACCATGCGTTCCTTGCTTTTCGCTGCGACCATTTCTCGCTCCTTTCGTGGATCTGTCCATTCCATTGTCCGTTGTCCATGACCACCGCTGCACTCGCGTACAATGCTGATGCGCACATCCGGCAGTCGGCATCTTCAATAACCTTTGCCATTCCGTCGATGTTGACACAAACACATGTTGAAACGGATCCACGTTTCGCGTTCGCGCGCGTAAAGGGCGATATATGTTTAGTTCAATGTGGGTTGTCACCATTCACATCACCTGATTGCGGCCTAATACAACTGTCTATGATCTACCTAGTGCACCCAATCCAATCCGAGACATCACGAGGATCTCTAGGGATCATCGTTTTTCGACACGAATTTGTGTCCATCTTCCGGTATTCCCATGACCTATGCGTATCCCCCGAGGACATTCGTGTTCTCGAGCTTCTTGATGAAGACCGGATACGCTATGAGGAAGACAACGGCACTGTCTTCCTGGCGAAAGACCTTATGGCTCAACTACGAAGGATGATTGATGCAAGTAATATGATCAGACTGCAGAGGGAAAGACAAGGGCGCAGAAGACGGTCAAATTAGGTGACAAGGGATTCAACATCCATAATTTGGACATTTCCAGTAGAATATATCATGTGTAAGTACTCTCGCATTTATGGGCTGGCTAGCAATTTGTTTGTAATACCCTATGTAGCATCATCGCAATTGTACTCGTATCAGTGACAAACACTTGTCTTCAATTGATAAGTTCATTGTAGCTCAGGTTGGACCTTCACTAGTTCTCTAAGACTGTAAAGCCCTTTGTACACCATAGTACAGCCGTCTGCGCACGGAACTTGTGTTCATGTATCGTCGGTACCGCTTTTTTTAGAAACTTTATGACAGTGTCGATCGTCAAATCAATTATGCGGAGCAAACTGCGCAAGCTCTAAAAGCCGATTGATGTAATCCGGAAGGATCAGACATATCACTGAATGGTAGTTGCACCACCTTTGGAAACGTCAGGATAATGACATCAGAAGACTTTTATACATTCACACAAGGAATGTGTAATAGGGAGAAGCCGTGGCGGCCACTTCCTCTAGTATAGCTCGGCTCCAAGTGGGGACTCTTCTGAAATGATAGTCAGCAGGGGAGAGATATTTGTCCTTTCCAAGGCGCAAGCCCTGGAAAGCGATCAGCTGATCGTCAAGAATTTGTTATACTCAGACATGTTTTGTTGCCGGGTCAGAGACAATCACGGAGAAGTCGAGTCGGCTGTCAGCAGCGCAGCTAACTGCCCTAGGTTAAAAAAAGACTATGGACAAAGTAAATCAGGACTCACAGCCAAGCTACCACCGAACGAATAACCTGCTATAACTTGCGAAGTCCTTGCTGGTCCAAGGCGCCCGAACCCAGCTCCCTCTAGATACGCGGGCCTGCGATACTTGTTCACCTTGAGAAATGTGATGGACATCTCTAATTCCGCGTTTCGGACTTCAAGCTGAACATGCCGTTCGAAGACTGGTGCCATTTTTCGGCTGTTCGTCCAGACTCGGATCTACCCAGCTTCGATGAGTGAGCAACATTAGAACGATCATTCATAGGAACTTGATCCTGATCAGTCCAACCACCCGCCCTCTGAAACAGAACAGAGTGAGCCGAAAATTGTGTGAATATGGTATGGACAGACACGCAAACGTTCCGTAGACACAGTTTGGTGTGCGCTTGGCCATTTTAAGGAAGCCATCGATTGTCTGGCTCAACATCAGTTATCGGAGGTTGCAGGGCAGAACAGAGTGAAAATCAGCCTCAATCGTAAGACCTGCCTCTGGCATAGACTCTTGCTTGAAGTTCCCAAAAGATCGCTCGCTTGGGTGTTGAAACGTTGACATGTTGACTTATCATGGACTCCTACTGTATATCGACCACCATGGCTCGGTAGCGTGATGGAGAGTAGCACCTCTAAGGTTGAACGTGGAACGCTTAGGATAAGATGAGACCAAAGCTTGGGTGTCGAACTCTCTTATTCCAGCGGGTAAGACATTATGTGCATTGTGGTTCGAGAGAAAACGTAGCTGCGCAAGACGACGTCAGGCGGCATTGGAGTCCTCAGTGAGCTTAGTGGCTAAGGCTAAAGCGCTAAAGGCTTCATTTGTGATCAGTCGTGGACTCGTGCGAACGTTATGCCATATGTACATAATGTCGGACTAAAGTTTTAGTCATGAACAGTACTATTCATCGTTGCATCAATACATCCAGTAGTGTCTATGTTGAAGCTCATCATCACTAAGGTGACGACACTCGCCGGTAGTGGGTTCACAGCGTTGTTCGTTGATAGTCAACAACATTCAAGTCTCTTTTCTGTTATCTCCTATCTTCCCATTTCCACAGATTTCATGTAGGCCCAGCTTTGGACTATGGTAGCAACACCACCGCTCAAATGAGGAGTGCCGTCTCCTTTTGTCCCATTCCTTTCCTTGTCTGCGGCAAACTCGAGCAGTATTAAATCCGAAAAAGGTTTAGGAACAGGAACGGTGAGGAAGACAAGACTGTCAAGGATGTCACGGTGGCGTCCAGGATCCTAGCGGTATCATGTACCTGCCAGTGAATGCAGTGCCAACATGGTTCCGAGCTTCCGATGGAGGGTGGAGGGTTTCAAGGAGGAGCTTATCGGCTATATACCAACCAAGGAAGGTCTTTTTCGTTGGCAGTGCTCGGACATTGATGGCGAGACGAAGTTCTTGGCAAGTCTCCAATGGGCCCGGCTTGTGGAAGGTACGAGGAAATGCCAAAGGGATACTGGGTATATAACTCTGCTGAGGTTTAAGGGGATGGTGTAATGCATCCTCAGTGGCAGGCACAAGGATGTAGGGATGGCCCGCTGGGAAGGGGCTGCTTTTTGCCATGCAATTGCAAGCAGGTAAGGGGCAGCGCAATGCATCTAACTAGTACGGAAGATACGAAGGCACGGAAATGACCTTGCATGACTAAAGAATAGATACATCTTCTAGCCCCCACCCGAAGCATATAAAGACATTTCCGGGTCCCTTTAACATTAATTCAAGAAATTTGATGGACACTCAATCTCAAGCAACGACATGCGCCTTCATCAAAGAGCTAAACCTTGAGACGTGAGCGTTCGTTATTTGCGCTATTGCACTGCCCTCATTAATTTCGATCCGACAGTTTGTAGTTTCGAGTTTACACTCCGTTTATTCCTTACCAGCGCCCCCTTCTCGCACATGCCTGGCCCTATCAATAATACAAGTGGCTGTTTGGCCGTTTGACAATGACAACGAAGGTGATCAGTTGAGATTATGGAATCTAGCTATTGAAGAACACCATTGATATGGTGCACTGTGTCGATGCGGAGACACCACATTTTATGGCAACCCTCTTCTAAATGGGGCTCCCATCATAGGCACCTTGTGATTTCCGCTGATCTATGAATTTATAAGTAGCTCAAAATTTGGCAGCGGCAGCAGTCTCCAGTCACGTCAGATCAAGTGTGGGGTAAATGGTCAAATATACATCATCATCGTCATTGAATATTCAAGTCGCCGGAAGGATCAAGCTCGCAGTTGGCACCAATCAAAAAATACCTTGTCTCTTGTAAGTTGCGATGTCAAAGAGTAGTCAAAGACAACTTATGTACACATTGATGTAAGTACTAGTAAGGATCTGCTTTACCCATCCTCTTGTACAGTATTTTCTCGAAACTTCTCGCCAACGCATATGTGATAGCTCCTACCATGAACCCTACGAACACACCAACGTCTCCACTTCCCTGCCTCGCTACTGGTCCTACATACCAAGCCTGCGACATGAATGGAACAAGAGCCCCACATGCGCATACGAAGGCCACTACCGCTGGGATACCGCTAGGCAAGAAATCATATGAAGCCCAAGTCGTGATGGGGTATTGATCCTCAGAAAATGAGGCTCGTCGGAATAGCATATGCTCTGTAAGTATTATTGCAGAGAACACTGATGACCAATATCCAACAATGTCTGAGGGATCAGCATGTTAGCACTAACAATCGATACCGATATGTGAGACTTGTACTTAGGATGTCAACAAAGGTAGTGTAAAACCTTTTGGCACCAACAATGGCAACTGGTATCAGACTATAACAGAAATCATGAGCGTCACTGAGATTTACATCCAGTTGATGACACTCACATTCCCTCTGAAATGAGAATATATACCCATCTTGGCACCACAGCAAACCATGTAGCAATAGCCATGAAACTGTTGCTGAACGTATATATGGTTGGTGCACAGGCACTGGATATGCTAAGAGCGGCCAAAGCAGTCAGAATTTCTCCAAATGCACCGGTAGGCAACAAGACACTGTGTAACAAGCCACCAACAGAAGAGCTGTCATCGAATCCTGCATTCCAAGCAGGCACGCTCGGAGCCGCTGCCGCGAATGCGGCACCCAGAGCTTGACCAGTCACCTATTCAAATAAAATTGTCAAAATGCCACTGCTAACAACATAAATGGCTTACATTAGACACGAAGAACCCAAGATATGTATAAATAAAAATTCTTGCACTGTCAGAATGTCAAGGAGAGTCTTGGTGATGGTTCGGGAAAGCTCACGAAGAAGCATCAGGGCTATGATATACACCATAGTCAGGGATCATGGGACACCAGCCAATAATGTTAGATGCGAGAAAGGACGCAAAAGACATCACATTCGCAGGTGTTGCTGGAGGGGCGGGGGCCGATAGATTTTCGCGTAGTTGTGGATGGCCGACAGCCAGCATGGCGATAAAAGCAATTACATTCGGGATCCAGGCGATACTTTCATACCTGGGAATCAACATTTCGTCAAACCACTGGATGATCAGTGTTAGAATGGTCCCACCAATGGATAACGCGGTATCCACAGAAAGTGATCTTAAGACCTGTCATTTTCGGTGTAGCAGGAGAAATTCCGACATACCACAAGAGAAACGATACCAAGGATGACGATACCAAGAGTATCATCAAGTTGAGAAGACAAGCTAGCTATCGTTTGTCCACCAATGATGCAGTTCAGAATAAGGAAGCCTTCCAAGGAGAAAACATTCAAGACAGTCGGTATGATAGCACCGAAATACCTTGACACCCGTCAGGGAATGATAATGGCAATCAGAAACATAACTCACCCCCATGAGAACCTTGCTTGTACCATAGCTCGCATGCCAAGCTTTGGTCCGAAAACAGCACTAGAAGAGCATTATGACGTCTCTAGAAATGCGCAGAGAAGAAGAATAGAACCCACAAGAATCCTGGCAATAAGCAACATCTAGCTGAAGGTCAATCGCTGCAGAACGAGATTTCGTGGACTGTTGACTTACACCAGGTCAACAATGACGATGATAACTATGGAGTCACAAACTCCCAGGGAGAAAAATGCAGGGCCAGCAGCGCCAGTGCTGAATCTGCAGGTGATCGGTAGATTAAGGAATAGCGCCACAATTAAGACAGCACTGGAAACGTACGCCAAGAGATTCATACAAGAGGAGAACCAAACGAAAAACAACTGGTACCACCGAGTCTCAAGACGCTCCTCTGCTGGCACTGGTACGATGCTAGATCCAAGGATCAGTAACAATCATTACAACACCTCCATCTCACTCACCCGTGAGTTTCAATTCCATACCGAGAAAGTAATTGAGTGGTACGTCTGAGGAATCCTTTGTGATAGCGACTGTCCTCCATATGACCATCATCCCTCGTACTATGCTCATCAGCATCAGATGACACATTGGATCTGGGATGGCCATTCAACGGACCTGTCATGTTTCCGCTCCATTGAGTAAGACTGCATTGCGCGAGTACAGGTAATTGACCTGTTTCAGTTTGGTTGATACGCAACAGCGTCAGTGAGAACGCCAGATCTGAGTCGGGTGCCCATTAAGAATCCTAACTAAATGCTGTTAGAAGGCGAAGTGGGATCCGAAATTGAACTTTATGGATTACCGTGGCTACATACCGAACTTCTTGAACCGTGTCGTTCCCCGCGGCCGCCGTTCAACTTGGGAACTTCTCATAGTAGTACATACTACCACTGCATGTCACTGTTGATCTGCTCATGATGGATGTTTCTTGAGTACTCGAATTTACGAATATTTGCAAATGACTTGTCCTAAACTGGCAATCAATCTCTCCGAAAAACAATCTTGTCTGTTTGACGTCAAAAACTTGGAGCAGTTCGTGTACGTGCTTTTGGCCTTAAAAAATGACTACTGCAGTACTGCTAGACAACTGATTTACTCATCCTCTTGTACAATGTTTTCTCGAAACTCCTCGCCAAAGCATAGGTGATAGCTCCCACCACAAACCCTACATACACCCCAACGTCTCCACTGCCATGCCTCGCCACTGGTCCTACATACCAAGCCTGTGACATGAATGGAACAAGGGCTCCACAGGCACACACGAAGGCCACGACAGCGGGAATACCACTAGGCAAAAGGGTGTGCGAAGCCCAAGTCGTGATGGGGTATTGATCTTCAGAAAACGAGGCTCTCCGAAATAGCACATGTTCTGTAAGAATGATCGCGGAAAATACTGACGACCAGTATCCGATGATATCTGAAGAATCAACATTTCAGCGATAGTCACAGATACCGCGATACCTGGGACTCGTACTCAGGATGTCAACGAAAGTGGTATAAAACTTTTTGGCACCAACAATGGCCACTGGTATCAGACTTCAACACAAACAATGAGCATCACAGGAGTTCACGACGCCGAAGATACTTACACTCCTTCAGAGATGAGAATATACACCCATCTAGGCACTGCAGCAAACCACGGAGCGACAGCCATGAAACTGGTGCTGAACGTATACATGGTTGGTGCACAAGCACTGGGTATGCTGAGAGCCACCAGAGCGGTCAGAAGTTTTCCAAATACGCCTGTAGGTAACAGCACGCTATATAACAAACCACCGACGGAAGAGCTGTTGTTAAATCCTCCATTCCAAGCAGGCACGTTAGGAGCTGCGGCCGCGAACGCAGCACCGAGGGAGTGTGCGGTCACCTTGTCAAGATGTTACGATGACGCTGGGAACAGCACATGGGGGCTTACACTAGCAGCGAAAAACGCGAGATACGTGTAGAGAAAAATCCTTGCACTATAAGGATGTTAAGTAGAGTCCATGAGTGATC
Organism: Suillus brevipes Sb2; assembly: GCA_011800875.2. Taxonomy (NCBI): domain Eukaryota; kingdom Fungi; phylum Basidiomycota; class Agaricomycetes; order Boletales; family Suillaceae; genus Suillus; species Suillus brevipes. Next base: position 131,969 of record JRHT02000041.1, on the reverse strand, counting down.
TGAAGGAGCTCACGAGGATGCAGCAGGGCTATGGTATACTCCATAGTCAGGTGTCATGGGACACCAGCTGAGAATGCTAGATGCGAGGATAGACGCAAAAGAAATAACCTCAGCGGCAGTTGCTTGAGAGACAGGAGCTGATTGGTTGTCGCGTAGCTGTGGATAACCGACGCCCAGCATAGTGATAAAAGCAATCACATTTGGGATCCAGGCGATACTTTCGTACCTAGAATCAAAATTATATCAGAATACTTGGATAGTATGTGGTTGAGTGATCCTACCAATGAATGATGCGGTATCCACAGAATGTGACCTGTGAAGCTTAACATTTTGATGCCACGCCAATGAATGTGACGTACCACAAGACTTATGATACCGATGATAACAATACCAAGAGTATCATCAAGATGAGACGACAGGCTTGCGAGCGTTTGTCCACCAACGATGCAGTTCAGTATAAGGAAGCCTTGCATGGAGAAGACATTCAAGACCGTCGGTATGATGGCACCGAAATACCTTTATGTTCCTTAGCGAATGACATTGACAATCGGAAAACAACCAAGTATGACCCACCCCCACGAGAACCTTGCCTGTACCATAGCTCGCGTGCCAAGCTTTGGCCCGAAAACAGCACTGCACATTAAAAAGTCCAGAGAAACATCCAATTAATAATAGTAAAGCTCACAAGAACGCAGGCAACAAGCAGACCCTAGTTGTAATTCACGGAAAAGCGATTTTCATATGAAATTTTGGCACTTACACCAGATCGACAATGATGATGACGATTAAAGAGTCATTAACTCCAAGAGAAAAAAATGCTGGCCCCACAGTGCCAGTGCTGAATCTGCCAGCAGGTGTCAAGTGGATCAGCGGATAGCGAGAGTCGAGACAGGACTCAAAACGCACGTCAAGATATTCATGTTCGCAGAAAACCATACGAAGAACATTTGGTACCATCGGGTCTCGAGACGTTCCTCTGCTGGTACAGGTGCGATGCTGATCCGAGCATCAGGTAGATATGCTTCAGCCACCGCAGATATCACAGCAACACCATCTCGCTCACCCATGAGTTTCTATTCCATACCGAGAGAGTAGCTGAGTGGTGCGTCTGAGAAATCCTGTATGATACCGACTGTCCTCCAGATCGTGATTGCCAGTAGGCTTAACAGAGGCCAAATCCGCCGGTGACACGGAACTGGAGCGAGACTCTTCCTGCTTCCGTTCCACAGACTCGGACTTCATTGTGTGAGCAACAATTGACCTTGATTTTCCTGCTTGGATGTCCACGTCGTGAGAGTACCAGCTGGGCTCTAGCTGTTGTTTTGAAGCTGTTGTCTTGAAGCTCCGAGAGCACTCTTAAATAGAATCCGGTTATGAAAAATCTATGTCGCGGCTTCCAAGTAACCGGAACTCGGAAGAACCATTAAGCTGGACCGGTGGTTTGTAGCAAGTAAATTAGGACATGATAGCGATGCTTGCATGATAATAGAATTTATATGGTACTAGCTTCACTGAATGAGAATGATTCGGAGAATGTCCGTGATGCTGACTAAGCTGGTTCAGAAAATCGAGATAAGTTGAATCAGAAGTATGGACAGACTTGGGCTGCTGAGGCCCTGAGGCCCGGGGTCTGAGCCGTAGCAAGTTAGACACGCGACTGGTATATATGCATTCGAAAAAAAATCAGTAGCGAGCATCTTGAGGACTAGAAGTGCCATGCTATAAGTATAAGTACCATTGTGAGTCTCGGATGCGGATGCGCACGGTGCCCTCGACCTGGGCGCCAGTCGATTAGGAATAAAGCGAGTGTATTGGAGGAAGGGGTATTCATGGTTCGTCGCCATGCGACGTGAAGATGGACTATGCCCTAAGGCTGTCAAGGATATCATGGAGCTGGGCGTGCAGATGCTTGTTCTGAATGGCAGAAGCACTGCATGATTATTGTATTAAGGATTGAAGATAAAGGTCCTGACCTTTCATCCTCAAGTGTGCTGTGCGCACCTGAGACTTTCAAGTTTGTTGCTTGCAACGACCGCCCTAGCTTGGGTTAAGTTTGACTATGAGTGCGAGCCGTCGACGTTTGCTGCTGCCTCCAACAGCACTTGCCGTCAATTCAGCCTCCAACATCAATATCAGCATCTTCCCGTCCCTGACCCGACGCCGCAGCGACACGATCGCGCTCATTCATCGCTGCAATCGCCTCCTCCGCGATGGTCATAAGATCCATCAGTGATTCTGCATCCCACAGTCAATTGATGGCCCTCGGACAACCAAAGAAATTGGACTCACTCTCGATGTTTAATGTGACGAGCGTCTGAAAAGTTCAAAGCCGATTTCACAACTCTTCATCGAATGGTAAGCGAAGGCTGACTTACCTGCCTGGTATCCCTATCCCTCAATATATCCATTTTCACGCTCTCCTTCATATCATCCACGCCAACCACATCGTCCAGGAGCGCCTTCAGCCGCGCATTCACGTATGCGTTCGTACTACTATCACTGTCCCCAAGATAACGCATGTGCTCCTGAAATGAACGGGCCTCGTTCAAGACGTGCCGCGGGAGTGTCTCTAGCAAGTCCTGCACACGTAAATTAGGATCTGGTGCGTTCACTTCTCTGTCTCGTGGTTGCCAGCTCCCCTCGCCGCCATCGTTGTCCTGCTCAAGAGAAAATGTCCGTAGTCGGAGTCCTGAAGAGGAAGGGACGTGTGGTTGGAAGCGGACGTTTGGAGAGGCTGGAGTCAACGGTGGAGTCTGGATCTGGGTTAGGCTTTGGACTTCACTCTGAGGCTGGGGTTCAGACAAGGACCGGGTCCTCGTCATATACGTCTTTTTTGTGCGAGTACGGTACATCGTGACGGCTCGTTCAAAAGAGTCACTTTGGAGCATCGCCTTGTAGCGCTTCGAGTAGGCCTCGGAGGCGACTATAATTGAACGTCACATTGAGACATAAAAACATAGGTGCGAGCGTTAAATTAGCGAATGATATGCATGCAATTGAAGCGAACCAAAAGCAAAGTGAACCTCAGCAAGGGTAACAAAGAAAGAACAAGCACGCACCAGAAATCAATACAGTCACTGTGGCAACGCCGAGCAGGGCCCATACGACAAACACAGATCGCCCTGCAGGCGTCCTGGGCGCGGGGTCACCATACCCGATCGTCGTGAATGAAACAAAACCTAGATATCACATCGCAAGTAAAACTAGACGCTTCGGGGGAACGAACTTGAAAGATTTACAGAAATATATAGACAAGCCATATGACCATCCTTCTGTCAGACTAAATATTGCAGAGCCAACCTACAATGTTTGTCAGACCGCTCAATATACATACGATATCGGGAGCGAAGTGCAAGCGAAGAGCACGATCAAACTCACCAACCAGAACACAACGAACAATGTCCACGCAAGAGATGAACGTATCAAAAGAGCGTGTCTCTCCATGTTCGCGACCATCGAGTCGTTTATATCGTCGCTACTGGAGGTTGTTGCGAGTGTCGTAGAGCTTTCAGCGTTGTATTCACCTCCGACTGAGCAGTCCGCGCCAGCGCTCAAGTCACGCTTATTGTACAAAGCAGAGTCATCGTTAGGACTTTTGACATCGCCGACAGTGGCATGTTGTATAGGTCCTTCGTGTTCCAGGGAGACTTCAATCGCAAATCTCGTTAGGAGCGCTCCCATGGCACCAAGCCGCTGGTGTGTTAACATTCCATGCGCACCGCGCCGCACATTCATACCATACATCGAATGTGGGATTGACAAGGCAGGATATGTGCTCGCAATCTTCTACCGTAATGAGTACCACATCGATCAAAGGCAGAAAAAAACTTACCTCCAAGTCATCAGCATTGTCGTTGTCATCATCGTTCTGCATCTGCGCTTCGTAGAACTGTGGTGGGAGCAGCGTGTCAAGTGGAACGCCAGCCTCCATCGCCGCCGCTTTCAACTCAAGATGTGTGAGCGCCTCGAGGTTCAGACGCTTTCCCCGAGAAGGATCCAAAGGGTGCGGGAGCTTGTCTGCAGCGCTAAAAAACCTTCTTTTCACCTTCGCCCAAAGAGAATTGGATGTCGAACGGTATTGTCGAACCCACACCTTTGCACCTTTGTCTCGCAATCTCCAAATGACCGCTGAACGCCATCGCCTTTCTGCATTCTTTCGTCGCCGAGATGCACGCCGTCGTTCTCGAATATCCTGCAGGCGGCGTATATAACCGATGCGTAGCCCTTCCCTCACCGTCTCTTGTACCATGCCCACCACCACGGCAAGGTTCACGATACCAAGTGCAGCGTAAAAGCAGATGAATACTCTTGATCCGGGTGAATCGGGCGCAATGTCGCCAAAGCCAATAGTTTCGATTGTCGTCACGGTGAAGTAAAGTGCGTTGATAAAGCTCAGAGAGAGCAGGAATGAATTGACTAAGGAGCCAAATGCGATGTAAGCAAATAAGGTTATGAGCATGATCATCAGCGTGCGCTGCTTGCGGGTGAGGCCACTGCCTGTGTCATGTTAGGGCGGTGAGTGAAGAGAATTAGATACATTATACATACCGCTTGTCTTGAAATCTGGAGTGCAAATGAGGTCTATGATAAGGGTCACATTGGTAATGACCGATACGACAGTAGAGCAGACAGTCATCCAGAAGGATTCGCCGTAGGTGAAACCATCGTTAAATCGGTGGCTCACGCCAAAGATGATGAGAGCGACGATATTTATAGTATCTATACCTCAGGTTAATACGTGTCAATGTCTTTGCTCAAACCGAGGCACAAACCGTGGATGGACAGAAACACAATACATAATACTGTCATTCTCATGACCCGCTTCTCAAGAAACCTTAGGATGATACATATATTAGCGAGGACAGCGCAAGTCATGCTGAATGCGAGGCCAATATCCAATAGGACTGGGTTTGGGCGAGTCTGGACGGTATTATAATCCTCGGTGCGGATGTACCAGTGCCCTGTAAGCCCTGGAATCTCGAGCAAGATCGAGAATGGTATCACAATGCCAGTTATGAGGGGAGTGTACCGGTAATTTGGTGCGTAGGACAAGTCGTCTGATGAAGGTGGAAATATAAATGACTTTGCCCGAGCAAACAACGAAGGATGCTTGTCAGGAGAATTGACGGGAGGCGGCTGAAGCGAGTCATTCTGCAGGCCAGAGACAGATTCATCTGGTGGTAAACCGTCAACCTCAACGTCTGCTTCTTCTTCGTCATCGTTATGAGCGCGAGTGCCTAAGTTCCTGTTTCCATTAGAAGTTTCATTGAAAGTCTCCGGACCCTTTTCTGGGTCGGATTCCCTTGTTCCTGTAGAAGTGAAGGCAAAAACGAGGGCTATCAAGGTGTTTAAGGTCATTGGTGATACATGAATGTGTAGGGGTGATAGCACTGCATGGACCATAACTCTTGTTCAGTGCAGTACAAAAAAGGTTAACGCCGGCATGGTCCGCTGCGTTGTACGTCATCACGTTGATCCGTCAAAGAAAACTGGATCCGAGGTGACAGAATATTAATGTCTGGCGATCATGATTCCACCATAGCCCTGAAAGCTTTCACTTCTATTGATATATAGTGATGTTATCGGCTATACAATGGACTGATTCTTGACAATGGAAACAGAGGTGGTATAACAATTCAATACGCAGGGGTTAGGAATATAACAAACGTGAATGTCGGTTTTGACTATCAAGTTAAGGGTCTTTCAAAAGAAAACGACACAGCAACCAGGCCCAGATATTGGGATGACGGACCGTGATCAATATTTCTTGACGCTTCGTCCGAGAGACCGAAACACCACCACACAGCACGTCAAAAGCGGTCAGCCTCCCACAAACTACGACCCCAATCTCCTTCCAGACCCCCAGCTATGTCCCGTCACCCGGCCCGAAGCAGCAGCTTCCTCAGCGCGCTGCCTTGGCGCAAACGCCTGCACGGCACCCCTCCTGCTTCCCGCACGTCCATATTCGTCACGCTCGCCAAACCAGCTTTTCAGCCATGCAGGAGCACGTCCCCACCCCGCGTACATGCCCTGCTCGACACCGCCTGAGCCGATACCAGACCCCCAGACTAGCCACCACCACGCGTGTCCGATGAGCATCCCGCTTATGCCCTGCGCAGCGGCACTTGGCCCACCCGTAAGGAGGTCCATGCCCAAGAGTGCGTATGGGAAGTATGCGATAGGGATGGTGATGAGGCCCATGATGCTCGTTAGTGCGCCTGGTGGGGATAGAGAACACATCAAGTAGGTGAGTGTATGAAGCAAGGCGCGGGTATGCGAATAAGACTGGATGGGACGGTTCACACCCTATAAGTAATAATCACGAATGTGAAATGTGAGGTCATGGATGGCGCATTTAGATATGGGACGTACGACCAGAGCGAGGCTGGCAAGAAAGAGTTGCCAGGCGTAGTCGGAGGAACGGCGATCGTAGTGCGTTGATTCAAGCGCGTTCGAGTTGCGGCTTGAAACCATGAATTATTGGGTTCTTGATCAAGAGAGAAAGATATATGATACTTACTAGAGCATTGCAAGCTCAAAGATATAGTTCAGGCCCGTACCTAGAACGTACAATGAGCTCGCATAGCGTTACATTGTCCACAATGACACGACGCTTACTCCCGAGGAAGAAACTTGTGTACAATCTCCATAACTATGGTTCATATCAAGGACCTTAGACTCAGTGTTCATCCTCACAAATGAGAACAAGCATAGGACGCACCTCGAACTTTTTAAAAACAGCCTGTGATATAAAGACAAGCCTCCATGGCGAGATAAGTTGCATGACGGCTGGGATGGTGATGCCGAGCGACGATGCAACGAGAAAGCGCGTCACTGGCGGAATTTTTCGAATTTCGGTAAGAATTTCGGCCATTGAGAAGAATGTGAATGTTGTGTTGCAATAATATTGGAGCAAACGATAGAGATTCGATGAGGAATGGCCAATACTTGAGCACCACTTGCAGCAGGTGACGTTTAACTAGTAAGTAGGCTGGGCGCTTAGCTAGCAGTAAGTCGACGTGTTCGACCCTCAGTAGTGACTAAGCAAGGTGTGTGACCGCAACTTCAACGTTCAACGTTCAACGTTCAACGCTAACAGCGAGTCTCTCACTAGACAAGAAACTCGGAGCAAGTAATAAAAATCAAATTACTCCTCGTCGCGTTACCGGATCCACGTTTTAGCATTCGAGTCAGCTGTCTCGGCAGAGCCTGACTCATGAATTTTGTGATACAGGCACCCTCCGGCAGGAGTTCTCCCCATTATAGTGGGAACCACGATGCTTTCCCGGCTTTCTATTCCCTACACGCCAATCCGATCAGCTTGACAAGGGTGCAGATGTGCAGGACTTGTTACTGGACAGGCATCCTTGTCAACATTTACAGTCGTGTGGTCTGGAACCTCTTGCTGGGTGACTCGTGAGATCGGGGTCATGCATTAAACCTCTCACACCGAGTTTTCAGGTCTAGTTATGAACTTCGAGTCATTACGGGACCGCGATTGTACCAAAATCACAGATTGACCACGTAGTGCGGCTCCGAGAGTGGAAAGATAAAAGGGCGTATTTTTATTTATTCCAGTCAGTGTATTCTTCGCGGATGAATATTGATATTGAATCATGGATTCTAAACCATCGGTAAGTCGATTTTGTCGAATTAAGCAATTACTTGGAATTTGGCTTGACGCTTTCAAGGTGAACACCAGCAGCACAAGTCCCTATGATCAGGTGTTGGACGTGGATGCAAATGCGAACTGCACAAAGGTAGTTTTCCGACCTTGCTCACTATCATCGCTCATCGTCTGCCCAGACACATCAAGTTTCGTCATCGACGCATATTACGACCGAACTTCCGGTTGAAATTCTCCGCATTATCATGGAGTTTACTATGCCGCCGACTGTGCATTCCATAGACTCGACTGTCATTGCTCGTGACAATCGTTCATCGCGGTCTTGTTCGCTGCAGACCCTCAGGAACCATGTGCTAGTATGTAGGTACTGGTATGATGTCGGCATCAGCTTCCTCTACCGCCATGTTGTCATTCTGCAGAGCAAGCAACTCTTCGCGCTTGCACACGTCGTCACGAACAACCGCAGCCTCGGCGAGATGATACTATCTCTGCACCTACAGTGTTATGTTTCAGTGTCACAGCTGGCTACAGTTTCAATGGCTACGGACAGCATCTTAGCGGTGACTCCAAATCTCACCAAAGTCACCCTCGCGCCCATCTTGAAGAGACAGCCTTTCCTTAGTCTAAAGTTTCTCCGCCTGTTCACTCTCGCACAGAACACCTCCTCTCGGACCACAGATCTGCACTTACGCATCCATCACGGGCTTAAATACACTCTGGGCCTCATGCAAGCTTTCACATATCTCACCACTTTCCACATCGATGTCATCATTGGAGAAAATGATGAACTCCCAACCGAGCACTTGCATCTTGCCTTTTTGGAAGAACTGCAAATTACCTGGCACCCGTATAGACATGACATGGGAGTCTGTTCTGCACTGGCTGAGACCCTCAGCCTCCCCTCTCTTCGACGTCTGCTTTTGACATCGCAAGTTCTTGAGGATGGGATGGTTTTTGAGCCACTGTTGCGCAAATTTGGGCATAGTCTTCACTTTGTCTCATTGGTTAGGCCTTATATGAACGATCTCTACCGCCCCTACGAACGTCGCCGCCCCCTTCCCCTAATACCATTGCTTTCCATGTGTCCAAATCTACGCCACCTCGTCATGGACACGTGTATTGCAATCCGAATGCCTGTACATGCGCACTTGACATGGGTAGACTTATGGGCCCCGAGACGATTTTTGGATCCGAGCGAACAGTCAGCTCTCACGATCATTCCTCGTGAAGAGAAAGTCAAGCTCCCTTCGTTACGAGGGGTGCGGTTACTCGACATGTCTTTATTCCCGTTCAGTGGTGCGCGCACGCCGCTCCTCATACCGCCAGATATGGTTGGGAGCACGGAGAGCGTAGTCTGGAATTATTCGAGGCTGGACTTGCGCCACGACCCTGGATTACTTTATAGACAAAAGATGGACGAGGTCGATGATGTCTTAGCTGAGAGCCTGGAGCACAGGGTGTGATAAGGATCTGTATGTTGTATGATGGGTCATGGTGTGAGTCTTGGGGGTGGAAATGGCACCGTATATCGTTGGCTGAATCTGCAGTGCGCCGGCGGTCCTGCAGTATATTAGGCCTTTAGAACTTACTAGCAAGCTTACCAGTACCAAAATATGATTGGAAGCAGAATTCCATCATGTGATCACTGTACACCAGGTTGGACTTCAACTTTGTAAGTGTCTCGTTATTCGTAAAGCAAGCGTGATCATCTGTGCACGAGTCCTGTAACTTATAAGATTATAGGATTGTGTAAAACCGTTGAATTGAATTTGACACCACCAAACAGTGACTACGAGAAGTTAGCAAGCAACATCACCAGTACAGTACATACTGACCGAGGCTCTGAGACTTTGGAGCAACAATCAATTCACTGGATGATCTTCGTGTAGCACTTATAACTGTAAGTAGTGTTGAATTAAATCTTACAAATGCTACGACTACCCTCTGACTCGGACATCATTACATCAATTGACCATTGTCATCACTGCACAACGAGCAAGTGGTCCACAATATCTCCCTCGCGCTGACCCTCAGCAGCCATGGGCGACACTTTCCTGACCCAGGTGTCTCCAACGTATATCGGGTACTGCATGTTATTGCCATTAAAATATCTGCGTGGAAGTTCTTCTCCCTTGGCAAACACCTTGATAGACGGCTGCGTGAGTGGGGCAATGAGATTGCGTTCCTCAGGCAACATCAAACTAAGGTCAGCGATGTCCGACGAATCGACAAATACTGGTTGGCGAGCTTTGTCAGACAGGTAGTGGACTGGTGTTGATCGCACAGCACCCTGCTTCGAGTTCTGCATTGGAATGACTGATAGTATCTTGGCGTCACCAGAAAGGAATCGGCGACGAGTCTGCATGGGCGGCCAGGGCACCCAGTCAAATTCATCCGCATCCACAATCTGCTTCTCCCTTTGTATCTTCTCAAATTCGGTTTCCCATGGCTCTGATGGGTCAGGCTTGACTCGGAGATTCAGCTTGACACGATGTCCTAGCTTCTGATAGTACATTGGAAAGTCAGGAACAGCATCGTAATCCACGTAGAGGGATAATGAAAGCGGTTCGGAGGATGAGGAGACAATGTGGCCTTCGTGAGGCAAGTGTACAGGAGTTGCCGCAAATTTGATCTCTCCGCATGAGGAATGACGGCCTGGAAGGGCGACTTGAGAAAATTGCGAATGCTGCATGGGAAAAATGGAGGGGATCAACGCCTTGATGATCGGTTGAAATGGCTGTGGTCGGTTCTGGAGCTCCTGAGAATGCCATTCAACGCCATTCACCGATACCGCACACAGCTCTACAGGAATGTCTGTCCGATTCAAATACCCCGTGCGATGAACAATGGCCGTGACATTCACGGACGAGTCTAGAAAGTAAGCAATCAGATAACCAGGTTGAGGTTTCCATTTCACTAAAACATACTTTGATAAACGTGAGCTCCTTCAGGAAACGATACTTCAACCGTGTAGTTGCTCCGCAAACTGTCTATTAATGGCTTCATATCAGAACTGGGGTGTATGGGTGGCGGAGATAGAGATGCGTTAATACTGAGTGCGTTGTTTTCTGTCGAGTGGTAAAATGGAGTGAAGGCTGTCATTCCCGCAGGTATCTCTGAAGTGGTGCCATTGCTAAACCCAATTTCGACAAAGTACTCGTAAATCGATTCGCTAGATATTATCTGCAATGACACTGAGCACAAGATGAAATCATTAAAGACCGTTCTCACATCAGTCGTTCCCCCGTTAGACATGGAACCTACACGACAGTCTAATCCTGGAGGATAGTTTGTATTTGGTACCAGAACTCCGAATCGGGTCGTGAAGTTTCTTGACAATGGAACTGTTCTCAACATTAATTAAACTCTTGAGTCAAATGGAAAAACTCAATCCGTACCTGTCCTCCCCACACCGGCCAGAGGAATTTTGATCGCAAAGGCAATCCGTTCTTCCTCGTGCAGAGACCACAAGTCCTTATTCTGAACTAAGCTCTCGTACGCCCTCCATTCTGTTTCGTTATAGTCTGGACTCCCGAGGTTATGGAAAGGCCCGACTCGGAATAAATCACTGTTAGAGACCGTCCAATTGTACCTCAATTTGGGCATTTTCGGAATCGGCGCATCTTCCCGTCTGTCAGGATGTTCAGTGGAGGGTACGAGAGAGACAAAACAACTCACCTCAACTTCCAAAATACCTTTTCCTTGTAGCGCAAGCCTAGCGTATAGCTCTCAGCGCCAGTGCATAGTCCGCTGAGTTTAACCTTGACATCGCCTGTGATAACATCGCCGGGAACCATGTCGGGTGCTCTCACCCAGGCACGTGCCTGGCACTGGGACGGTGCATCGCTCGGCTCTGTGGATTTTGGAGAGGGTGAGTCAGTAAACGCAGCGACGTTAGTCGCCAAGACAAGTGCGAGGGATAGCCAGCGCAGCATTGCTGGGGACGGTATGTCGAGATAAAGAAAAACAAAAAATGTGTCCAGATTGTCCAGCCTTTATAGTAAAGGACAGCGTCTCTTTCAGAGGACGCGTGGGGTGAAAGGGACAAAGATATCATTAGCTACTAGTACCGTTCATCATGTGAGCACGTGTGGCGCATCATGAAAATGCCTGCAAGACACCACCCACATCGCCTCCAGGGTACGAGTGATTCTGATCATGGAGGAAATGTTTCCTTATTATCCGACAACTCCTAATGCTCATGGCGCTAGCGTCCCATGAGGTCCTCATGTCACTGCTGGTGTGCCTTCACCATAGCAAAACTCATCAATATCGGGAAGTATTAGCCGAGGAAACCCATTATAGATTGGATACCAAAAGCTGTGGACTAATAATAGTCATTGCGACAGCGCACACCGTCCGTTTCGCGAGTCAAGGTCACTTGTAAGGCACGATGTCAAAGATATAGCAGTGCAATAAAATACGAGTACTTACATATCAGTTTGGTGCTTTGATGCAGGGTATTAATAATTATGTTGCTATGTTCAGGAACGATGGTAGATGACGCACGGTCGCTCTGTCTGTGGAGCAGACGGTCCAAACCGACATGAAAGCCTTTCACTGCGGCTATGACCTCTGGGTTGTTATATCACTGTGATTCGTATCATAGCCGCTGTATGATTTCACATTCATATCATTCAATCCAAGATCTTCATTCTGTTGCCACGTTCGCTCGTATGCGACGACCTCCATATTCGGATCTGGATCGGGGGCGTACAAATTCTGCACATGCGAGCTCGCCAGAGGGTTATTCAGGACCAAGGTGAATGGTATCTCGGCATTCTTAACCTTAGTAGTCGTAAATCTCAAAATGAGTCGCGCGATGGTAGGAGAACACACCTGCTTCAACCTTCTCAAGATCGCCTGGAACTTAGCTCTGTCGTCGACATATGCACCCCCGGAATCTCCCGTGTTAAATGCTTTCTCGGTGAGTTCCTCGTATACTTGATCTAAAATGCCTTCTAAGTCGTGAAACGTCCGCCTAGTGTCACGGTGCCAGGGTGAAAACTATGGTGCATGGTCCATCGAGTTTGATCCTGACTGTCTCCTGCGATAAAATCGCCAGGAATCATGTTAGGTACTCTCACCTAGGCATGTGCCTAACAGGACGGCCGGGGTGGTACATAGCTTGGCTTCTCTTGGAATTTTAGAGAATTAGTGAACACAACGCCAGCTGTTAAGGCAAGTGCAACAAGTGCTAGCCAGCGCGGCATTGCTGGAACAGTATATTGAGACAAGTAGACGCAATCGTGTCCACACGTCGAGTCTTTGTGGTCGATGACAGTATCTCTTTGAGAGGGCAAAGGATGTGTACATCTTTAACTGCGAGTACCATTCATCGTGGACCGGTGCTGTCTAAACGAGGCTGCGCGACGTGAGGACACCGGTAAGACACAGGAGTGACATGTTCTCACAGGGCATGAGTAAACATCCTTCAGTCAATCGGCTATCATTGGATGAGGCGGTGAAGCTACAAGAAGTGTTATGACCAATTAATACCTTGCTGATACGTGCATTTCCTGTAGCGAGTATTCCATGTACTGGGATGTCATGGAGACACCCCCCATTCAATGGCGGAGAGTATACACCAAAGAAGCCATTCTTAGGACACAGGTACCACCACTAGTAGTAGTAGGGAACCTTGTTATCGCAAAAGCATACGTTTTAAGATCTGCGAGTCCAGGTCACTTGTAAGGGCACAAGATCAAGAGATAGTACTAGTCCATGGGCTAGCCATAGTAGTAGATGGGATAGAGTGTAGCAAATACCCTTTCCTCCGAGTCGGCGGCCCTGCAAAGCTTCAACCAAATTGAACCAATTGAAGTTTGATTGAACAAATTTTCACCGAGTGCTGTATCCATGGAGCTGTTCGCATCTATGTCACTAATGGAACTTTGAGGTACTATGAGTTAGACGGCGATCATTCAAACGACGCTCAGGATTTGCGAATGCCTAGCCGACAAGGTTTTTGGTGGTTCGGAGAGCAAACGAACTGGTCTTTTTGTAAACGGCAACGTCTAAGTGGTTTTGTTTGGCGTTATTTCGCTCCTAACAAGTCTCTGGTAGTATATCGGATAGTACACCCGCCTGTCATCGCAAGATGGACGCGGGAAAGCGGGGTTCGATTCCCCGCCAGAGAGTTTTTCGGACGAATCCCGCTGAGGATTTTTTTTATAGTGGCCTGAGCACGTCTGTACATTATAGAATGCAGGTTAATTTACAAATGGGCTACTTTAGAGCCACAGATGTTCGATAGCTCTCAAGATTTCACAACGGCACGACGATGACTCTTCTTTATTTTTTTCCTACAGATTATACAGAATGTATCTCACCACTCCAGGAATTCAAGTGGATAACAAGTTATCAAGAACGCGTCTGATAGAACGACGTTATAAGGAAAATAAGTCCTAGTGATTGTAGTGAACAAAGCGGATAACATGATGATGGGGATACGTGGTTGAAGGGAATATGCACGGGTAGCGCGATATGAACAGAGCGGTGACCAGTAAAACAGCGTGATGCAAGCGAGAACAGAGCAAGCAACGATGGAGGTGTCCAGGCGGGTACTGGTGTATTTGCGCGAATCGACAAATCGAGTACGGCAGACAGCGAGCGAGATGCGTAGAGCACTGAGACAGCAGCGTGACAGCGACAAATCGAGCGCAGGGTAGGAGGGCATAGATGTGGCGCATAAACAGGCGGGTGTGGAGGTGAAAACGTATTTGATAATCATAGGATCAACTCATAAAGGACAAAATCAAAGAACAAAAAACGAAGTTGGCGTTGTGGGATGGTGGGATTGTTGTGTTGCACAAAATTAATTGAATGATCATGATGCTCGTGTGGTGAATATGATGCAGGCGGGGGATAGATAATGTGGGTGTCCGTAAAATGGATATGCGTTTTGGTGAGTGATAGCCGTAATGATGATGGAGATTGAAGGAAGGGATAGAGACCATGCGCGCCGCCGGTCTCATGAGTTGTCATCCTCGTCACCGTCCAAGCCTGCTGCCGCTAGCCGCTCCCTTTCTGCCCGATTCCTTACGCGAATGGCTGGCAACTCGGCTAAAAGAGAGACCTGCTCGCCCTCTTCCCACCGCTCTAGGGCCCACTCTCGCACGAGTATGCTCACCTGCGTGATGACTAGGTTACTTACTATGCATGAGCTGCTTATTATGACATACCTTCATGAAGCGTTTGCCAGCATATTTCTTGTAAAATGATTCGTGACGGATGGGTTTGAGAATATAGTTGAGCATCAGATTGGCAGTCGGAATTATGGAACTTTCCGCATAAGACGAATAATGGGCATGATTGGGAGTCTAGCATCCGAAAATGTTATCAACGAGATTGAAATTTGGAGTACATATCACTTACCCATTTATCGTTGCCAAGGATGAGGCGTCCCAACCAGATCGCCGCCGCCGCAACCAGGGAAGGTGGTGTGGCCAGCAACCGCCATTCCAGTGTACCCACTTCTAATAAATACTTTCCCATCGTCCTCGATTTGACATCGTAATCATCCGCTTTGCTTATACGGCGTAGGAAGTGCATCGGGTTCGGATAGCCCAAATTCCAGTCGATCGTTTTCAGGACGTACCGCTCTGCAAGGAGGATCTCGGATTCGGTATAAGATGAATCCGCGCAGTGAAGGAAGTGCGAGACGGATGGTGCGACAATTTCTTCGACCTTGGAAGCAATGAAGAGACACGTAATACCCACGAGTTGAAGTTTAGCAAGGGAGACGACGCGTGCCGACAAGAACCTATCGATGATGTTCACACAGAGGAACAGAGTCTCAGGAAGCAATCGGAACCGTGCGTGTACTTGCACCAGCCAATCAAGGAGAATTCCACGCATCGACCAGGCCAGCTCTTTTTGCGATGCCATGTATTCCGGATTGGGAAGTGTTGTAAGCTGAAGGTGGCCCATTAATTACAATACGATGATAAAAACATTCGGGGACTCGTACCTCAGTCAGCTTCATGTACTTGAAGATCTCGACAACATATTCGCTGACCATCAATGGATCATCGGAATCCTCAGCATCGAGGTCGTCCCACTCGTCACCATCGGGATCAGCTTCTGGTGCCACATCGACGTCAAGCACAGCCGCCACTTCTGCCTCATGTTGCGCTTGTTCGTCTATGTCGGTCTCGGGAGCATCAGAAGACGTTCGCCTTTTCTTAAACACACGATCGTCTTGAACTTCCTCCTGCGTCTCAGCCTTTAAGATGAGATGCGAAGAAGTTCGTCGAGCAGTCTGAACGCGTTGTACCTCCTGGGTGATCACCTGTTGGGTGTTGGCCCCCGACCTGCGGGTCGAAACGCGTCGCGATGGCTCAGGAGCCGATGGGTGATCATCCACAGCCATCGCGTCTTCATCATTGACTGTGGGTTCCTCTTTGACATCTTTTAACGGTTTTACCTCTGGAGCAATTGCAGACCGCGTAGTGCGACGAGTGGGGACGGTAATCTGTCTCAAGGGAATAGCGGGCTTCGCCTTAATCACTACACCGTCAAAGGTTTCCTTGGTCGGTGGGACTACTTCTTTGCCTTTGCCTTTTCCATCCTTAGCAGCTGTGGCAGCGGCCTTATTCTTGTTGATGTTCTTAGTAGTAACTTCGCCAAGCGCCTCGCGCTTACGCTTTCCTTGGAGAGCAAGGTCGACCTTGTTTTCATCGTTGGCCCCGACTTTTGCACGGGAGGCCGCGGTAGCGCCCAAGGCCCTGGATTGGAGTGTGGCGGCGGGAGCAGGAATGGCAGACGTAGATGGGGGCTTCACACGGGAGATAATACGAGACGGTCGGGCATTGGCATTCTCGCTGTCCTTCTGGACCGCCGTACGGGTAATCCGCGTTACACGGCGAGTCTGGAACATAAGATCGATCAGCGACAAGCCAATCGATGACGACCAAAAATCGATAAAGCATGGGACTCACTGGTAAGTTGGAAGACATTAGCTATCTAATTGACGCAGGAGGTACTCTATCTGTGCGTGCAGTAGCTAGATGGATGAAATGTAAGACGAAGAGCAAACGGGAGATGAGAGGAAGTACTTGAACTATTCCAGAAATGGCCATTTTAAATTTCAACCATCCACACATAACACAAACAAACAAACGCGTCCGCGTTTCATCACGTGACAAATGCCATTGTGCACGCGCATGAGAGCGCTTGCCTTTGGACACAGTGCACTATCGTTTATTATCAGCGGATAGGCTGCGTCGGTTTGATTGTGGTCGAACGAACATATTTACACTCGCATTATGGAGACAGATATCATCGTGGCGTCACGCGCGCCTCGTGACTGCCGCATGTTGTTCATTGTTATGCGATGATATCGGTTGTCAGATTCCCATCAGTGCGCTGGCGTAAATACATAACTGATAACTAATCTGCGCTAGTGCGGACCGCTTGAACGAGAACCACTTGCAACTTATAATACCTGGTGATTCTCAAACTCTGGTATCGCAAGTTCATAGTATGTCGCAAGAGTGAATTATAATTCATGACAATCCCAATATATTACAGTAGCGAGGAAGCCGTTTACAGGATCTGCCTAAATACTATCACTAGAGGAGTCCAGTCCAAGAGATCCGCAAGTCCAAGAGAAACATAACCACCTATAGAGTTTCCCGTGCCACTTTAAAGGGCAAACGTGGAAAACAGATATAAGCAGCAATGAAACCCAAGGAAGTACTTCACCTCATCAGGATCCCCGAGGGAAAGCATCCCAGCTGAACGATGCAACCGGAACCAGGACCACCGCAAACCAAAGGAATAGTCTGTTAACCAAACACAAACCTGCGACCGACTGCAAAGAGGAAGGAATGATAGGAACACGGAGAGACAAGAAAGATCGGAAGAAGAGGAAAGAAAATGTCGGGGAAAGAAAAAGAAAAGAAAAACTCTGCAAACGAGACGCACTGCAAACTTGATACATCAACGTACTTCGTGCTTTCGACGAGTCTTGGGCGTCGCATCGTCCAGATCCAGAGCCAACTTCCGCTTCGGGGACGTTTCGTCGAAAGGGGTAACGGCAGAGCTAGCGGAAGGCCAGGAAGGACGGACGATGGGAATACCCAGACCGCGACGGATAACGAATCGACGATGACTGACATCAAGAGGTTGGTGGGTACTGGCATACACGGAAATCGCATCCGCGAGGAGTGAGCCCGGAACGACGTCGAATGCAAAATCCGTGCATTCTGAGTCGAAACACGGGACCCAAGAAGGCATCGCAAAAGTGGGAGAAGGGGGTGGGGAGAGCGGAGAACGTGGGGAGGACGGGACTGATGTATGAGGTGTATCAACCTCAGAGGGAAGGGAGACTGTAAGAACAATTAGTCATCAAAAACGCCAGAAGCCAACAAAACCTCACTGTCAAAGTCATCTGTGGATGCCATCGAATAAGACGAAACCGAGGAAGCGATGGACTCGTCATCAGAGTCATCATCAAATGCCGAACGACAGCTCTGATCAGTCTGTGGAACTTCGGATACAGCGTGAGCTGCCACTTCAGGCTCTTCCTCCTCTTCTTCGATGACTGAAATCGCAATTCCTTGACGAGCAGTAGTTTTAGCGCTAACCACAGCAAAAAGGCAAACGACTGACCAGATCTCTTCTCTACCTTGCTTAGCTCAGTTCTGATCCCCACAAACTGGCGGAAGTATTTCTTGTTCTCCTCCTCCAGCTTGCGGCAGGCACTGTTGGCCGCTTCAACCTGGTCCCAAAGACCCGAGCGTTGCGCGAGAAGCTGCTTGACATCCTCCTGCAACTCTGCGTTTTCGTCTGCACGACGACGCAAAGCTGCGCACTCGTCCCTAAGACCAGCAACCTCTGTGTACGCGAGCGTAAGGCGGTCCCTCATCGCGATATTACGATCTTCGCTCAAGGAATCGGTACCTAGGAGGCCGCGTCAGCGATAATAGTTGAGGCGGAAAGAAACACGTACTGCTCGAGGTATTAGCGTAGGGTATCACTTTCCCGTCAGGAGATATTATCTTCAATTCAGGTACTCCTGTTCGCGAGTCAGAAGACAGCGAAGAACATAGGGAAAACGTCTCGCCTGCAGCTGCTCTCTTTGACTTCCTGAGTTCCCTCTTGGCTGCTTCGAGCTCCTGCTTCGTTCGGACGAGCGTTCCTTGCAACGCTTGGACTTCTTCATCGTGTTCTTGCTGCAAGTCAGATGACTTCTTCTCGGCTACAAGTTCTTCGCGCTCGGCCTTAAGGTTTGCGATCTCGAAGCGAAGTGCAGTGTTGGCAGATTGCAATGCGGAGAGGCTAGACCTTTGGGAGCTCATCTTGGCTGTGGCATCCCGGGACATCGATTCAGCCTCGTCGCGACGAACCTGCTCGATCTCCAGATCGCGCGTGATACGGTCCATTTGATTGCTCATAGTTACATTCTCCAACACGAGCTCATCGATGTCAGAGTTTGCGGCGTCAAGAGCATCCTGCAAACGTAGGAGCTGCTTCAGGAGGACGGCGTTCTCGTTCCACGCATCGGAGAACAGCGCGTGGACGTGGTGGCCAGGGCCTATCGGAGCGCTGTGCAACTGCGGGCTAATGTCGGAACAACTAATGCTCCAGTGCAGCCGAAGCTCAGGAACTAGACGAGGGCTGTCCAAAGATGATTCCAGAATGGCCGGGGATGATGAGGACGAAGAAAATCTTGATGGAGATGAAGTACATGTAGCTGACGAAGAAGTAGCCTTCGAGGGGCAGATGGCTATCTCCACTTCCTGAAGCCTGGGTGGATCGATGGATAGAGCAAGATCTACCGTCGAAACATCGAGCTGGCAGCGGTAGATATCGAAGGCAAGTCCAGCCATGATAACAACAACATAGAAGCAGAACAAGGCCACAATCTTGAGGACATCAAGGACAAAGGCAAGCGCGGAAATCGTGGAAGAGCGAGAAGGGGAGCACAAAGATAGGCGAACGGTGCACTTGTCGGAAGACATATCGATAGATAGATACAAGCAAAATCGTCTGGATATGCGGATATGCGGATGATGGGAGTGGGCAAGAAAGATGAACACTGGCGTCTCAGCCCTCGGATGCGGGTTTTTATACCTGGAAGGCTGACATTATTAAGTTAGCATGTCAGCCTCTTTCTTGCTCACGATCGAGGTTCCAGCGGATTTCAAACCGGCCTGCATGCAGCATGAGGTTTGAGGCTCCCTCGCCAGCCGCACCTAATTCAGAGCAAAGCTTCTCCCTACCCGGTTTAAACAGGGAAGACTTGAGCAAACTTTTCCTCTGCCATGCAGCGTGTACTAAGACAAGAAACGATTGAGAATTTCAAAGAGTCGCAGGCGTTGTTTGAATCGTTCCTAGATTGACTGGTCACGAAGCTTCCTCTGCGCCTAGGTGCCTGCCCACAGTTGCCCAACAGTAATGCCCACATCCGGCTGCACACGGATGGCCCGCCAGTGTCCTCTCTCCCCGGCTCTCAGAGCAGGTGACCTCCTCCCCCTCCCCGTTATCATCTCGTTCTCTGATCAGCGAACGCCCTCGCGCCGATAAGGAGGTTGGGATATCAACCATCGGACGCCCCATGTGATATCGCCTATAGCACTCCTGGTGACCACCATGCGTGCAAACAGAACATTGGAACAGGAGTGTGCGGACGGGAAGACGACTAATGACAACGGATTCTCAGCGTGCAGAGTGACATAGAGTGTTTGACTGACCATATCGAACACTTTACGACTGCACTTTTGCATGTCGAACATAATGCGTGAGCTCCAGTCATTGTTCGAGCGCGTGAAAGAAGAATAGGTTTTCGACAACGTCCACAAGCAGTATAAATGATGGTTTCGAGCTAAAACGCATTTTCAATATCGTCCCACCCATCAGCCAAACAGGACCTACTTTAGTGGTATTTGAAACATCCTCAAAATCGCTGCATTTACGCAAGTACGCGGCACAGGTGTGCAGTCGGAGGCGAGTGAGTAGTTCTTACAGATATCAGTTTAAGTGTTCATACGAAACAAACACTAAAGCTTACCTATATATGCCTCTAAAAATTGCAAACCTCTCCTCCGGCTGATCCCCAATTCCTTCGCTGCAATGAGCGCCAGCATAGCGCACATCTGGATATCACCCTAATTCGTGTTGTATCAGATACTTTATGAGACCATGTCAGTTTATCCCTTACTGCCTCTGCAAATTCCTCAACCGCCCCCCTAAGTGCGTGCCATGCCGCCTCACGGAGCTGAGCTTCTTCCTCCATCACGGCGCGACGTCTGCTTTCAGTCATATCGCGCCAGGCCTGGTAATCATCCGACTCTGCGTCCGCCTGTGAGACATCCTCATCATGATGTATGAGCTCAGTATTTTGCTCCTGTTCGCGGACAGATCCGGCAGTAACTGTACGAATGCTACTGTGGCTCGCCTGCTTCACCAGGTGAGAACTCTCGGATACTGGTTGCGCAAGAGATGGTAGTGGTACAGCAAGAGTAGCAACGGTGGCACTCCGCGTGCGACTCTTCAATCGCTTGGCGCTCGAGTTCTTTCTAGGGCGTGTCCTCGTCATAGAAGCTGCTTTTACCCCGACCTTCTGCGGTCTGGTACTGCACTCCGAGTCGCGACCGCTATGTCCTTCGCCATCAGTATCAGTCGATCCAGGC
The DNA here is from genome assembly GCA_011800875.2 of Suillus brevipes Sb2. Lineage (NCBI taxonomy): Eukaryota > Fungi > Basidiomycota > Agaricomycetes > Boletales > Suillaceae > Suillus > Suillus brevipes. The sequence goes on along the minus strand of JRHT02000041.1, from coordinate 110,702 downwards.
GACGGACTGGCCTCGTCGTCCTCATGCTCCTTACCACCATCATCCTCATCCTCCGTCCAACGTTGCCCAGCGAGTCTGGAGAGTGGGCTGGGATGGGCTGGGCCTGTGCGGCCCATGCTAAGACTCCTTGACTTTGATATTATGGGTCGTCGAGGGATATCAGGTGGTGCATCTCTCTCGTTTTCACTATGGCTGTCCTGGGCATCGGCGCTCACCACTGCGCAGTTCTCACTACCATCTGACGAATCCGAGTCATCCAGGGCGCCTTCACCTACGTGGCGGAGGCTTCGGTCGCTCGCACTGATACTAGGTGTGCTAGGGCTCTCGTTATGGGCTGCAGACGCACGGTTATATACAGACGGTCGCCGCGCATGTCCTTGTGCCTGTGCCGCGATGGAAATAAGAACTGATGGACGGCGAGGTGTGGCAGGCGTCATGATTGTCGAAGGCGGGAGTGCTGGCGCTGGCGGAAGGGAGGTGGGTATGTGGCGAGGCGATGAGGATGTAGATGACGCAGGTGTCAAGTTTCGTGAATTAGGGGGTGGTTTGGTTGTAGGCGGTGCATCTCGCTCCCCTTCGCGTTCTCTCGATGCGGAGGCTCCGCTGCTGTTTTTTGACGTGGAGCGTTTATCTTGAGGGTGGGATTGAGGGTATGTTTGACTGACAGTACGTGGCTGAGCAGGAGAAGTAGAAGTGGGGCGTGTCTGTTGGATCATCTTGGAGACAGAATCTGACGAGGTGGCGCGGTGTGAAGTGGGTTTCGAGTTGGATCCTGAGGCATGTGATCCAGATTTTGTACCAACCGTAGAGATGACAGCAGGGGCTGAATTAGAGTGCATGAGGTGCACGGCAATCTGATGGTTCTTCTCCGAATGAGGTGAAGGTCTGACGTACTCTGGAATGACGTCGGTAAGCAGAGAGCCAAGTAGCAGCCATGCCTGTGCTGCGTGCACGCTTCCCGCTTGAATAGAGGCCTACGGGCAGTTGTTCACTTTTAAATACCCGTCATGCGCGAAAAGCACTGACCTCGGCGTTTACCTTGCATATGGCGGCCCTGTTCCTCTCGTCAGACTCGATAAGGTACTTTCTTGCCAGATGCTCAAATAGCCCTCCAGATTCCGTATTTCGGAGCCCTCCACGCACATACGTACCCATAGTCTGCAGGACGGGCATGCGAGGCCTATCACCAAGGCATTTGTGTTTAAGCTTTCGTTCAAGAAGTACATGTCGTTTGTCAGGGTGACTGCATCATGAATCAAAAAATAGCTGCGACAGAAAGTGGAGAATACGGACACATCATCGTAGGGCACTTCCCATCTGGCTCTCCTATCTGAGACAAAAACTAATGTTCCGTTGGTATCCCCATCGATACCAACATTCCAAGAGAGCGCCACGCGCGGAACAGCATCAATAGGGCGTACAGACCTACGCAAGTCAACTTGAGCAAATGTTCCAGATGCATGCTGGACCCAAAGCGCATGCGAGTCGCGGAATATGGCATCTGCAGATGTGGGGTACATAGGTGATTCCTTGAATGAGACCTGACGTGATGTAATTGCGTACCGGTTACTCCCCCTTCCGACGAGCTCGCTTCAACAGTCCATTTAGCAATCCAGCCGCGTCTTACATCCCATATCTCTACTGCATCTGCACCGTTACCTTTTGGATCCTTGTCTTTAGCGACAGAATTTGAAGCATTGATGAACGCTGGAGTTGCGGACTGTAGTCTAGGGCTGGCTAATAGCTCGCTGCCACTCCCTCCGCCAAAGTCCTCATTGGACACGATTGCAATCTCGGAGGGGAACTCAGGACGCCAGAGTACTCGGCGTACAGAGAATGACGGATGCAAGGTATAGGTAGGCTGATGCGCAATATGAACGGACGTGCCAGATGTGGCGAGATCCCAGACCTGATGCCCATAAGTAAATGTAGCGCAGTGAAAGTGAAAACCGACGTGCTTTGACAGTGTGGTCCAAACCTCCGCTGACTATCCAGCTCCTGTCGGCACCAACATTATCACTGACATTATTGGTACCTGGAGTGCTACACCAGTCCAACGCGAGAATTGGACCTGCATGAGCTACAGGTAACCTATCAAGCTGACCCCTCTGGCCCATTTGAAGATCCCAGCGATAGATCGATCCGTTGTCGAGACCTACGACAGCTTGAAGGGGGTGGGATAGACATGGTGAGAAGACAAGAGAGCGAACAGAGGTTGGATGGTGGATTTTCATGATGGACTTGGACATGTCCCGAAGATCCTACACCAAAGGTAAGCTACTGAGGCCCGGGAGGCCAGTACATGAGAAGTGCACACCCAGACACGCATATCGCCATCAGCAGAACCTGTAACACAGTAGTACGGGACTATAGTGGAGCAGGATAACTTGTGAATCGACCGGATATGAAACTTCGTCTTCCTCTCTAATGGTATTTGAGATGTAGGATTGATATGAGACAAGTCTACGCACCGTACTTGGCATTGCCAGCCCTGTTGAGGTCCCACATGATGAGATCCCCATTTCGCGCGCTTGTGAGAATCTTGTTGTTATAGCCTTCAAAGGAGGGAATGTGATGAAGCGCTGGATATCGTAGTATGTGTGCTTACTGCCATGGCACCAAGCAACATCAGTGCTTGCACTTTCAATCTTCAAGCCACTTCCATCCCATATGTTCCGCGACGCTTCGATACGATGCCCACCACGCCCAATAGAGGTTTTGTGGTCATTATTGAAGGCGTCCTCTGCATCAGACAGACGTAAGATGCGCAGGGCTAACAATAATTTCAATAATGCGCCAATCTCGTGCTACACGAAATAGCTCACATTCTCGTCCTGCAACAACACATCTTAAACCATCGTCACTCTTCGCTATCGTCCCTCCACCATTGGTTGTTGCACGGTGCAAGCGGACATTTCTCACAGGTCCTTGGTATCCGTGCTTGCGCGAGTCCGAGTAGAGGTCCGCCGAATAACCTGTAAGAGACAATGGTAGCGTTGAATTCAGCGTTGACGCACGTCTGGGGACTGTCGATTGCATGTCCCTGCAGAGCTCGTCGTTCACGTCGACGCCAAATTACTCCGACAAGTTGTTGTTGCTTGCCATTTTAGGCCGCATCTGATTCCGATACAAATGCCAATTATAGTAGTAGGGCTCAATTGCTCACTGGCAGTTTCTGAATCCTGGTATTTGCAACATGAACGTGGCACGCACCGAGCATCACGAAGCTGGGAGGCTTTACGAACACATCAAGAAAGCATAGGCTCGAAAGTCGATATTTTGCTTTATCACTACGGCTCTTACATCGTCTGTTTCATACCCTTCTCCAACCATATTTTTGCCAGCTCCCACCTATCGAACGACATGGACATTAGACATCTAGGGCTAGTTGCTAGCTCCATTTAGCTCCGCATCCTTACTCTGAACGACATCCAGCTACAGATGTTACCACAACCTGGGTCCGAATTGAAGGCAAGCAAAAGGTTTCTTAAGGCAGCTGAGGCTGCTGAGCCACCACTGATTTTCGACACTAGAAGGACCTCCAAATCATTTCTAATCATAGCCCGTACATTTGAACAGACTCCAGGCATGTACCAGGGCTCAGATCAGTGACACTGAACCTGAGCTCTACTGTCCCGTCACCCGTGTTGCTCGCGGATGACTCTAGATTTGAGCAAGGCAGCATGTCTGGGCTGACCAAGCCTCCGACAGAAACCCTACTCAACTCCCCTAGGAGCCCCCTACTCCAATGGATCATCAATTGTTGCTTTTGGTACTGCTGGGCTGAATGCCCAGCGAGGCGATTCCAACAATTCAAACCCTCCGCCAACGTTTGAGCTCGCGTACTACATGATGTGTATGTGAGTATCTGCCATTGGAATCACAAGCCTTGCGTCCACGACTCCATGCACTGTCCTCATTTAGGCCGCTGTCAACGCCGTCTTCCTCGTCATCATGACTGCAGTATTAACAGTCGCCATTGGGTGGGCCAGCTTTGGTTGATTCAAATCTTAATAATCATACAGCATACTTCCTTACACTACTTTCAATTTCCTTTAAACTTCCACATCGGACACATGGCTTTCATTGCAGAGGACGCATCTTCGGCAGAGATTGCCCGCTTACAGCACTCCCGATTGATTGCTACCTGTTTCATGTCTTCGTTGCTCAAGTATGCTTAGGTAATCATTCGGCAATGTGTTTGCTATCCGCGGAATTTGTGAAAGACTTGTCAAGACCAAAGTTATTGGCCATCTTCTCCAGTCCGAGCTGAGTATCCACAAATGTTCTATAAACGTATTCTTATCTGGGCGATTTTCAGCTGAAAGTCAGCGTGACGACTGTCGGATGACACGAAAGAATTCGAAAAGGAGTTAGTGCTCATACTACCGACATGAAAGTCCAAATATCTCTGACCATCGTTGCTGATCGTTCAGCACATACTCAAATCAAACAGGAAATAACATAAGTCCTCACTACAGAGGTTATGCCGACCTGACTGGCCTTGGGCACATATCACGCCCTGATTCATTACATGCATGGACGCTGAGACGATACTGGCGCGCACGGGCGAGAACTTACAACTCGTCGGCTTGATGTCGCGGTGCGACTCTAACATCAAGAAATCTACCCTGCGAATGTTTAAAGGGTTGTTATATCTCAGATCCAGGAGCACCAACGATCGATGGTCAGAAAGCCTTGCTGATTTCGGGTTTCACCCGGGGTCCCAGACTTTCTAATCACCGACCGCCACTACCGTGGTCATTTACAGCTCGGGTTTCATTTATTGAATCCAACTGATTCTCGGTTCCAGTCTTTGGTACGACTTCGAGTACCCGCAGGTCTGATCAGTATGTCGCAAATCCTGTAGCAGTTAACGCTAAGTTGGTCCGTATATTTATACTTCATGTACTGTCATAATATCATGATCTTTTAGATTGGTACAGCCTTAGTCTTGACTAGTATGGGTGGCCGAATGGGATACTGGCCCTTGAAATCGGCTTTGAGATGCAAGATGCGGGAGAATTATACATTTATACATAAGAGTCGACAGGTTGACTTGAACATATCACTGATACCAGCAGTTGTTCCGTCCCCCTTCACTTTTGTTAATTCTTTGCATTGGCAGGGTACGCTATGTCCGAGAAGTCCCTAAGTGCAGAGGCTTTGAAGGAGACCGAGTTCACATCCGAACCCTTGCATGTGCGCCAGACAAGAGCAGCCCCTCCAGACAACCAGGAAACACCGAATGAACCTGCTTCTGAGAAGCCTGTAATAAATCCTGGTGAAGCACCAGATGGAGGATTGACTGCATGGTTGGTAGTTATTGCGTGAGTGCTACATGTTCAATCTTTGAAATAGTCACTGATTACGACAGATCACAGTGCCAATTTGTTGTTATTTTCTACGTGAGCTTTCCTAATTTCTTCTCCACAGTTAAGCTCAAGAGATTCCACCAGGTTTGGTTTAACCAATTCATGGGGTGTAAGTATGTTATCACTATGATATATTCCCATATCTTAGTACACGATCATTCTCTTGCAGGTCTTTCAAGCGTATTACAAGGAAATTCTACTACGTTACACTTCTCCTTCAGCCATGTAAGGTGCTATGTTTGCTCCATGCAAACTGCAATTGATGTATCATTCTCCAGAGCATGGATCGGTTCTGTGCAAGTATGTCATTCTTGTTCCACTAAACCTGCGTAGCTCACGTGTCCTACTAGTACGCACTCGTGTACTTTCCAGCTCTTTTGACGGGCCGCCTGTTTGACCTTGGATACTTCAAGATACCGTGCTTTGCCGCTAGTTGTATCCTTGTTGTGTGCACCTTCCTCATTGCAGAATGCACACAATACTGGCAGTTCTTTCTTGTGCAGGGCCTTGGTATCGGAGTCTGTTGCGGCATTATAGTTGGCCCTGCACTTGTCGTCGTCTTTCATTGGTTCTTCAAGAAACGTAACCTTGCTTTGTCGCTTACAGCCATCGGGGCTTCCTGCGGAAGCACTGCGTTCCCCGCAGTGGCACAAAGTTTAATTCCATTAATCGGGTTTGTTCGACGATCATGGACAATTCATGTTCACTCACACAATTTCAGATTTAAATGGACTGTTCGTGTGTTTGGATTGATCCTGATTGCTACGCTAGGGTTAGGTAATTTAGTATGTCGTCAATGCCTGTGAGTGTCTGATTCACTAATACATATTTCTCAAGTTTCTTAAACGACGGCTTCCTCCCGTCGATGTTCGCGGGGGATTGCTTAATCTCAAAGTATTCCGCAACACGGCATATTCTGTATTATGCATTTCAGGGATAATGGCATTTTTAGGACTTTATACAGGTATGATCGTAACGATAATTACTATGGCCTCTTGTTGTTCTGAATTGGTTTTAACAGCGCTCACATATATGTCCGTGGACGCCATTGCAATTGGCGTCTCCAAGAACTTTTCATTCTATATTATCGCGATCACCAATGCGGCATCTACGTTTGGACGTGTGTCAGCTGGCCTAATTGGAGACAAAGTTGGTATGCCTTTTGACGCTATGGACCAATGGAAAACAAGTGAAATTTGAACAGGTGCACTTAACACCATGGCAGCTTTCACTGCTGTAGCGGGAATTGTGACATTCGCCTGGCCATTTGCTACAAATGAAATACAGCTCATTGTAATATCCTGCATCTATGGGTACGCGCGGCACTTGTTCATGACTAGTTGCCAACTCATCCTATTCAGGTTCTCCACAGGAGGATATGTATCTCTTTTCGCTGCACCCGCCGCGGCAATGGGAAAGATTGAAGACGCGGGGCGCCGAGTCGGAATGTTCATGACCCTTGCTGCATTTGGAGCTATTGCAGGTCCTCCGATATCAGGCGCTATCAGTACCGCATCAGGAGGGTTTGTTGAAGCCGGTTACTATGCAGGTGCGTTTATCAAATGTGCGATCTCTCTATGCGCTGATCTTCTTTAGGTGGCATCATTATGTGTGCAGTTGTGATGCTACTTTTAGCACGATACCTCCATCTAGGATGCCTACGGGGAAAGTGTTGAACGACCATTCAGTAAAACAAGTAAAGCGCTATATTACAGTACAAAGTTTCCTTGCTAGAAAGAGCTCATCATTATGGGGTGTCGAGCAGAAATGACTCGTCATCTTTATTGTAATAACTTTTGAATTGATAGTGGTGAAATCGCAAATACGGATTAAAACCTAGGCTGTCGATGTTCGGTCAACATCTCGCCTTTCGCGGATATTCCCTGCTTCACGCCTTGTTGCAAGAACCGCAACGGGATTTAGATCAATAGAAGTCAACGGATTCAGGGAAGAGCAGAGTGATCCTAGTGAAATCGTGTAAACTGCCCAGTGGCTCCCACTCTTAGGTACGCAAGTAGATATGCGCAGCTAGCATTAGTACTGACGCACGGTCAAATGGCACATTATACTTTATTGACTCCCATGAGGTGTTCCATTGTTAAGGGTAGGAGACAGGCTGAGATGGAAGGGCCAGAGAACTGTCTGGTGGTCGTGGTATTGGATCGGAAGACACAAAGCGGTGCGGGATGAGGATACAGCCGCCTGCAACGCGACCCCACACCAGTGTCGAAGATCGGGAAGAAGATCGTGTAACCGTAGCATGTTTCACGTTCAAACCGCGACCAGACACAATACCGGCATACCTCAAAATCATTCCAAAGACGAAGGTCCTTCATGAGAGTGCCCGAGGTCCGGGGCCCGGGGGCAGTACTGTGTGGAGTGCAATACAAACATACGGGTTAGCAAAACACCCCAGTTTCAAATCTGTACCGAGTGAAGAGCAAATTATGATTTCTTTTCTTCGTTAAATAGACGGCGACAGTCACGACTATCCGTGCTGTATCATCCAAATCTCTGTCGGGAATGTTCCGCTTAGTTGAGATATGTGTGGGTCGAGTCGTCGACGTACCAAAATTTGCGGGCAATAACCTTAGCAGTGAACACAGTGGTAGTGTTTGAGCAGTGTAGGTTGCATGACGTCTCTCGATACTATACTTACTGGGCGATGACAGGATTGACATCTTCCTCACTCCTCTATGGAGACGTTCATGGTGTCTGTGCGCCATTTCTGTGCAGGAGCACTAAATTTAGATGTATACCGAATCTTTCCCTGTACTTCGCCATCGCACTGGGCCGCGCAGATTCCGTCTTACTCTGTTTCCACCGGCAGCATCCCAAAACCGGTTTGCGGCACACTAGATGGTCTTCGTCTTCTTCGCAGGTGTTTGGGACACGCGCCACATGATTTATGAAGATGTTGCACCTAAAGACGAATTGAAAGTAACCATGCAGTCAAAGAAACCTCCACAAAAGCCTTGATAGCTAGATATACCTAGATGACGATAGTGTCCAATGAGTACAAAGTCGCAATCAACAGGCGACTCGTCTTGAAATGATGACAAGTAGTAAGTACTAAGCTCGGAAAGGACGAAGCATGCTCATGCCTTCGTGAATCGGGTACAAAGATCCGTTTCCACCTCGTTTACCATGCCAGGCGATGGAGAAGTCTGAATATCGAATAGCGGTCACTTGGAGACACCGCTGTGCAGCAAAAGTGTCAGACTGGCCCATCAGAAGAATCAGAAGAATGACTGTTGTGAGCAACGTTGTTTCCACGTGATTCGGTTCTGCCCGGGAAGTGCCAATTTTTTTGCAGCAAGTTACAGCAAATTCAGGACTTGCTCCTGTCCGAAGGCAGTCCAAGGACACTAGGTACATCGGGTGCAAGGCGGCCACGATGCGCGATGCTCAACACGTGTAGGCTGTGTAGACATGCTGTGCATATCTACACCCTCAATGCGTACTGTGCATGTTAGGAACGTGGGAGGGCTACGCCAAACTAGGTATCGAACATGCCGCCCGTGCTAGTCGGATGGGTGTCTTATAGATGGGCGGTCGATTACCAGTTGGCTTCCAAGAGACCCCAACAATCACGATGGAACGACCAAGGTTCAGAAGACCAAGACGAATGAGAAATACCGAAGACCAACCACGGCGAAGCGCTGTCCCACCGCGAGGACGGCCTACTCCAACTCACCCCAAAGAGACAAACGTAATACGATTGCCTGAAGGCAGTGGCCTGGGGAGGTTTACCCTAGATGTTGGAGGTCCTCTTGATGCAGTGACGAGTGTCTGTTGGTCAAGAAATGGAGAACAAATGTTCTCAGGTTCTCGAGATGGAACGATCCGGGTTTGGTCGTCAGGGACCGGAGCCCAAGTCGCTCTCCTCCAGGGACACACCAGCACGGTTCACGCCATCGCAATATCTTTTGATGGTCGCTTCATTGCAAGCGCATCCTCTGATTGTACTGTTCGCTTGTGGAGCGTGCGTACGTATGAAGCAGTCAGCCCGCCATTCGAGCATGCCGACGAACTCTATTGCGTCACATTCTCCCCTGACCGCAAGCGCGTTGCATGTGGTGGGAAAGACACCAAAGTGTATCTATGGGATATAGAGCCATACACTAAGCCGGACGCTAGTATCATGGATAGCTGTGAACCAGCGCCTGAATTGCCGTTGGCTCCCTCGGACGAAGATGTAAGAGCTGCTTGTACTGTGCGCTTGGTTGTTCAAAGTAGCTGATGCGGGCAACTATCTCAGATTCTTAACGAACTCTTGATACAGGAGGTAGGGGAGCGCCTTACTTATGCGTTCAACACTCACAATCAGCTATAGGTCGCTGGCTTCCTTCCCCCGTTGGCGCTTGAGAATGGAGTACGTATATTGTACCATAGCGTGGTATATCTAATTTGACTTTCGCAGGTTCCACCCGATCTGAATGTTCCCTCGGCGTTTACTGAGAATTGGCCCAGCGACGAGATAAGCGATGCCTCTGAAGTGAGTGCCAACGTATGGGCTATGTAATCTAAATTTCAGTTGCTTAATTGTCTTCTTGACAGGATGCACCAAAGAACTCAAACCAACCCGAAGAATCTCTTGAAATCATTCCTAGCCTAATACCTCCCTCATCCTCATCCAAGCGTCGTTTCCTGGACAGGCTGCCACTCTTTCGTCGTTGAATTGATATCGATGGTTGTGGCGCCCCGAATTCGTAGGTGTATTTACAACATCACAGTAGCAGTCATTCATCATTTTTCAGGGTCTTGGCGAAAGAATGATATCTGAATATACTTTTCATTTCTAGCACATCCCATAAATATCCCGCGACTCATTAAGTCGCATTGACAGTGTCGTTTGACTTCAAGCTTTGTATTGATGGTGATCTTGTATCAGTTCCTGGTTACTTTACCTACCATTGCTGCTCGAGGAATCATTGTCACGGTGTTTAGCCTATTTCCGTTTTGTTTTGTGTATATGCCCATTATCAAAGAACAGCGTATTTGTTTCTCAAATTTACGTCGCTGTCTTGCCAGTCGAGGCCGAGCGCAGTTGCGGACTTCAGCTCCATGATACACACCTTCAAACCGAGTCTCCGTTGTTATGCAATGAACATAGAGGTATGTCTCAAGGTTTGGGGATGACAGTGGCTTACACATTCTGAGGGACCCAGGTATTCCGTGGATCAGTCAATTAACCATTTGGGCTTATAAAAAAAATAGGGCGTTCGAATGTGCACAGCTCGTGGTTCAGCACTCCCATGGATCATTGGTCGAAACGTGCCACTATCATTTCTTCATGTACGTACAAGGACAGGCGCAACCATCGAGAATGTAACCAATTCATAGTACAGTTCAGGTGCTCTTCGGAAGTGGGGTCTCTGCATACAGCGCCTTCATAGCTGCTGGAGGATAGCGATCTCCAACCACCCAGTCAGCCTTCTCCGCAATCATACGTACTTCCTGGACTGATTCAGGACTCAACGACACATTGATAGCACTGAGGTTCTCCTCGAGATACTGTGCGAGTCAAAACCATGAATGCCCAAGGTTATACGAGGTGATATGGCTACTGACCTTGATCTTCTTTGTACCCGGAATGGGGATGATATCTTCACCTTGAGCAAGCAACCATGCCAAAGCGACTTGGCCAGCGCTTGCATTATATTGCGCGCCCACTCTCTTCAGGTCATCTGCCAGTTTCAAGATGTTCGGGAAATTCTCCTTCGAGTATCTGACCGAACACAATTCGGGTGAGCTCCCAACAGGCATCACATGACACGCACCTGGGAATCATCCTCCTGAAATCATTAGATTCGAAGTCATCTGGAGATTTCTTTTCATGCGGTGAGTGTCCGAATGAGATATACCAGCTTTGAGACTTACATACTGCCCCGTGATCAAACCACGTCCAAGAGGCGAGTAGGCAATGATTTTGATCCCAAGCTCACGGGCCGTGTTTAGAATGTTGAGCTTAGGGTCCTCGATGTCAAGTGTGAAAGCTGAATACTCCACTTGGACTGCAGCGATAGGGTGCACTTTCTGAGCGCGGCGCAGGGTGTCCGCAGTGCATTCTGACAGACCAAGATACTTCACTTTCCCCTGCCTTCCTAGCGATGAGTTTGAGCTAAGGTTCCAGGAACTGTTTGCTTACTTGACGAGTTCTGCCATGGCGCCGACAGTTTCCTAATTGATTTTTAGAAAACTTCAAAAAGTCCACAAACGGAGACGTACTTCGATTGGTGTTTGGGAATCAGGCCTGCATGGAGATGATAATGGGGTTTGAACATGATCTATTGAGCACGTACCTATGCAAGTAGTAAAGCTCAACCTGATCAACGCCAAGCAACCTTTGTGATTTTGCAAATGACTCGTAGACATTTTTGGGGGATCCATCAACCCCTCTTGCCGCATCATTGACGATGATACCGAATTTCGTAGCAAGAAATATTTTACTCCGCTTTTCGGGATTCAGCTTGAACCTGCACTCCTGGTTAGTGAGGGGCTATTACTCTTGCAGCGCCGCACGACGTACCATTTGCCAATTAGCTCTTCGCTGTCTCCATAAATATTGGCAGTGTCCCAGAAAGTGCAACCGAGCTCGTACGCTTTATCCAAGACCTATATAGGGAGAGTCATCAAGTGGTAATGTGGCGTACTAGTGCTCACGCCTCACCTGGAAGCGCTCTTCATCTGGCCCAGTCTGACCATAATATGCTCCTAAGCCCATAGCGCCAAAACCGATGGCAGAAACATCGTCAGTGCCAATTTTGCGTGTGGGGTAATATTTAGCCATGATGTTAGATGTAGCTGATAAGTTTGCAGATACTGGGACTCACAGGAAGATCGATGGCTTTATACTAGTATACGGTCTCTCACCAGCTTAGCCGATGCTTAAGTGCTGACTCAATTGATTTGATAGCATTGATAGGAGCCTGCCGCCACCGTGACGTAACCGCCTGGCCCCACGGACAAGCTTGCTGACGTAGTCCAGACCAAGTCCAGACTGGTTACGAATCTAGCGGCACATGCCACACCAGCTCGAAACAATCCTCGATGTTGCTACGACTCAGAGGATGTTGATGTTCAGCCACCTTCTGTGAGGTCTCTATGGTGGTCCGACTTCACTTTAATTTCCACTATATGCTCGTTATTCGTCCCTTCAGTCCATGTACAAGCCTATTTCGCCCCTCGAATCGAGCCTCACCGACGCGTCAGTGCTGCGTCAAGCTTAATCATGCCGCGTCACGACCGCTCCTTCCTTACTTCCAGGTTCGGCTTCGGACAAAAGCCTACCCATGCCTCGGGGCCCGTGTCAAGCCTGACTGACGCGTCAAGCTGAATCATGCCGCATTGCTGCGTTACGGCCGCTCCTCTTCCTCGTCCTCGTTTCCTGGTTCAACGTTCAGCTTCCGACAAAATCCCTGAGCTTGCCGATTTTTTTCGGACGGCATCGCTGTACACGGCTTTCATGTAAAACGCAGGAAACTGTACACACTAGTCAGCACTCATGCATCATGTCTGAATAGCTTTTACTTTGCCGATTGCCCTCTTTGCACCGGGGCGGGAGCCAGACAAGCTGTTTGGTCCTTGCTTCCGTGCCCCACACGCAAGATTCAGTTCTTCTAATCTCAGTCGAACAAGTGTGGTTCGCTGGGTGTTTGGGGTGGAGTCTTCGGCTAGTGCGAAGGAAGGCTGGATAATTCCTTGTTATCACTGACCCAGACGCCCCCCGGTCGTCTCTCGATTCTTTTTCAAGTAGGCTTTCACACTCGTCCTTCTCATCCTTATGCCTCCGAGTCAGTTATGAAGAAAGCGTCTTGGTCTCCCCCTTCTCCTTCTCTCCCACTCTAGGACTCCGCAATTCAAGCTGCTCCATGATATTCTCACTCGCTGCCCATCTTCCATGGACGATCGGGTCTGTTGCGTGTGGTGTTTGGGTCGAAACTAAAATCGAAATTGAGATCGGGGTTAAGGCGAACGCCTCCTTCACTTCCGATTATGTTTTCGCCTCGTTGTCACACATTACCGAGTTCATCGTCTTTACGAACGCATACCAACACTCATAATGAAACCAAAACGCATGGGTAGAGTCCGTACAAAACTCCCTAGCATGAATGGTATTTCTTCCCCACCCAGTACACACATGCCCACGCCCAGACACATCCGCCGCCAAAAAACTAACGCTCGTCGACATATCCTGGGAGTGCGGGGTTGATTCCAAGTGTTGCGATGAGTTTTTGAGAGCTTGAAGCGTGGGTTCCGATTTTGTCTTTGGGTTTTTGTTTAGTTCTTTCTCATTTTTTGTTGAATGCTTTCGATGTCTCTTTTCTCTCGCTCACGACGACGACGACAGTCCGTAATCATTGTATCCATCACCATCACCATCACCATCACCATCATCGCTTGTTTATACGCATGTCCATGTTCTAACGTTCATACTGCACCCTCAGACTTTATATCTGTCTTTCTTTTTCTTTTTTTGCGTGTCTTTCTGAGTCTCTTATACATTTTCTCGATCTCTGACACGTCTTTCCATTCCGTCATATTTCTGCACTGTATAACTTTAAAAACGCTTGTACCCTCTTGAACAGCCACGGCCGCTCTACCTTTGCCCACCCTCGTTCCTGTGGCTGGTATTTTCTCCCCTTGTTCCTTGATATCCACAGTCCTGACTCTCTACTACCCTTAGTGACAATGGAAATAGTCCTGTCATGCAGGTGAGTCGCGTCATAAAATGCAGGAAAACAATCTGATACTCACGCACAGCCCGTCATAGCAGGCCTTGCATGCTCCATCATCCCAACACCATGTTGGGCATTTATCGGCGCCGGCTTCATCAGTGGGCATGGCAGAGATCGACGTTGCTACAGCAGCAACGATGGCGAGGACAGTTGCAGAGAACAGACGCATTGTTTGTGACTCGTGTGATGTTGGATCAGATAATTCTGAAGATGATGGCAGGAAAACGACTGGCTTTTATGTGCTGAACACTGTTCATTCTGCATACGTGGTGCATTCAAATTGATGCGTATATGAAATGCCAGCTGATTCTGCCAGCTGAGGTTGAGTAACAATTCCGTGTGGATATACCAACCTGCTGTTAATTCGGCGGCATCCCCGTGGTGCCTGGTATCTGCTACGGAAGTACTGACCATTTGCGTCCACCAGCTGTCGACTCGGTGGCAAATCCAGCGTGAGATGAAAATCCTCATAACGTGGGTTGCAGCTATACATTAGCTATACCATGCCCACGCCTCATCCCCTTTGTATTAGCTGAACTTGGGCAGACGGAATTTATCAGAAGCCATATGCCAACGCGTTGCAAAGGCCAAGCCTGCCACATAACTCGTCGTATGCAATGCTTTTTCATTGGAATCGCACTAACACATCTCAGGCGCGCTTTAAAAAATTCTCGGACTCTCGAGGGCGGAAACATGATACCAGCACAGGTGCAAGCTTCAACATCAACAATCTCCTTGACTACTGGCTCAGGTTGTCATTTCATGACGCGTCCGTCCAGAAGACCGACGAACCGTCACGCACACATCTCGAAGATCAGTCCACTGGCACGACATTGCAGTAGAGCTCGCGAGTCTAAATTTGCCGAGCTAACTCTAAGCAACCGCGGGCTGCGCCGCGAATATATGCAAAAGTAGATGTGTGAGACTAGCACCAAAAGTTGAAGGTACATATCGAGATGGTTATAAAGGACTCGTGGGCATATATGCGCCCGATCGTAAATGCCCGTATTGAGCTATATAAAAAAAGAAGTTCATGTCCGATAATATATGGGTTCCATCCTAAGGTGCTCTCCCTTAGTCTGAGATGGGACACAACAAGACTTGCATGAATGTATTACAGAGTTGACTTACCTCCCATGATCAATACACATGCTTAGATTCGTTGTTTTGGTCGTGATATGATTCAATCCCCTTCCGCAGTCGCATTGCTCCACCCCTTCCTCTGGTTCCAGGAGTCCAGGACACTAGCACAACATGCAAGTGGCATAATAATCAGGGACTATGTAATAACTTCTCCTTTACTGTCGACCAACTTCTCAAGCATGTCGCTAGCTATAGTCCTCAACTCTTTCACAGCAACGACAATACCCTCTCCCTCTCCCTGCTCTGACACTCGTCTCTTCAGTATAATATCCACATATCTGATGAGCTCCTCGAGATCATGTTCCACTGCAATCTGCATATACCTCTTCGTGCCTTCCACAAGAACAGGAAGGAACTCGAAATAGGATGCATCGCTAAAAAAAGAGGGAGCACTCCATGCACGTGTCATCATGCTCCACCACTGTTGCTCTGTGATAGAATCGAGAGATGTAACCGACAACTGTTCAGGTGCGATTCGGAGGAAGATGCCGGCTAGGTAAAAGTGATGCGACGCGTATGATCTGGCGTATGGTCTGTACACTTCAATCATGTTGATGCACCGGTCTATATGGTGATCCTCAAACAAATGGGGGTGCCAATGAGAATTGCTCGAGAGGACAAAGATCAGTTCGAGATAGCATAAGTCGCGGCCATAATTGAAAGAGTGGTCAGGATCATCATTGGCAAGTGTTGCACCTGGTTGCGGACAAACAGCAGTCAGGATGGCGGGAGATAACCCTGTCAAAATTATATCCCGCAGTTCATCATCAATGGTATCGATCGAGGCGATTTCTTCTCGGGCACTGTGGGCAAGGCGAAGAGCGATATGACGTAAATTGTGAGGCATGTCACTGTCCATGCAAACGATGAGGTTCTTGATAAACAGATTTTGTTTAGCAGGGCTGCAGCGCACTTTCATGACATATAGTAGCAAAAGGATGTCATATGCCGCTTCGTGCTCGTCGGAATCGATGAAGTCGAGGTAGTCCACCAGCCAGTCAAAGTCTTCTGGCGAGTGGGAATCGCTTGTCCAAAAATACCAGTAATTCCATACTTGGGCAGGGTCCCGAGATATTTGTACAGCAGTGAGCGTGAAGCGCAAAGCATTTTGCAGAGCATTCCACAATTCCCCGAAATGGTTTTGTTCGGATGACCTCGCACGTGAATAAATCTTCTTGCACACGTCCAGGTTCCGCATGATGTGGGATGAAGGATAATAGTAAAGTTTGGCAGGCTCAAGGACAAGACAAATAACATCGAGGAGTTTCCATGCCCGGCGTGTGACTCCTGTGTTGTCTTTGTCGAGCTCGCCTCCATCGCATTCCCAGAAAACTGTTTGGAATTGTGTCACAAGGGCATCCGTGAATCGAGGCAGGGCAGAACTACATGATTTCTTGTTAGCCATGGCAAAATAAGCAGCAAATGAGTCAATGACACCTTTTATCAATTCGAACTATGTCCTTCTTGTCAACCTGAACCCCGATCATGACGCAAGCGAGAAGAGTGCAGTTGGCTATAAGTTGAGTTGACGGAGTTGACGGAGAGGATAGCAGTTTTGATATCAACTCTACGGCGAATTCTTCTAGGTCTTGATTTACTCGCCCGGTGACAAAGAGGTAAGGAAGAGAATGTGATAGCCACTCAAGGACAGAGTCGGGACATTCGTCTAACCAAAAAGAATACCACGAAAATTCTTCACCGTCATCTTCTGGAGAACAAAGTTGCATAGCCGGGGCAAGCACTGTCTCGTTGACTGTACATATGTCCATCTCAGTCACCTTCATGAACATGTTG
This sequence comes from Suillus brevipes Sb2, assembly GCA_011800875.2. NCBI lineage: Eukaryota > Fungi > Basidiomycota > Agaricomycetes > Boletales > Suillaceae > Suillus > Suillus brevipes. The sequence goes on along the minus strand of JRHT02000041.1, from coordinate 93,649 downwards.
TAGTCTCTTTTCCCGCGGCCAAGAAATTCACCACGGCCAGGATGTGCCTGAAGAACGCGGCCACAATACAAATGACTTATAGCCATTATACAAGTTGAGGCCTTCTCCTCCAACGACGGTACAATTTGCCCGTGAAAGCCGACGCAGCTTGTGAAAATATCACACAACTGATGCAGCATGTCTGAGACGTCAAGATCCAGGGGCCATTCGACCTGCGGAACAAGACTGGCAGCGGCAAGAAATACTTCAGGATCCGTGGATGTCTCGAACAGCCACTTGATGCTAGGTGCTTCAAGATTGCTGGTGGGTATGTCAAGGATGGTGATGGTGTATTCATTGTCCGATGAAACATCCGTATTTAGGTCGAGCGGTTGTGCTTCCGAGTCCACGACCTTTGACGAGAAGTGAGGAATGATAGAGCGCAGCCAGGTATGAAGCGTGGTGAATAACTGCTGAAGAGATTGTTGTGCGAATGTGCTGACCGCATGTACAGGACCTGGGGACTGACATGAGCACAGAGTATCATTATAAAAGTAGATCAGAACGCCACCTCTAAATACTTCAGACAGTCGAGTCCATCTCGATCCCGCGATACCAAGCAGTTGTTGCAGCAGGCCTGATATAAAACAGTCAAAACCTGTGCATACGGAAGAAACATAGCTCACCGTGCGCTGACGTTGCGAGCTGCTGGAGATAACTGGAGACTCCTTTAAACACCAGGTGTAGAACCCCTGTGATGTAGATTCAAACTTGAAATCACCATCCCAACTCAACAAAATGATCTCACCATCGATGCGTAACATGCGCAATATCGTTGATACCGGCGTTTGAAATGGACAAGCGGGAGATATCAAACATGCCATCACCGTCAGCGAGTAGAACAGAAATCCGAAGACTGTCGTTGCGATGATGACCCAGGCGATGCTCGGCTGCTCGTTCCATATCTTAGCGCCGAGCGCGATCCCAAAGAGAAGAAGGGAAATCTGAAGTAAGACCGGAAAGGATTGCACGACAGCATCGAAATACCACGTGACGAGGCCTTCGAATTTCTCCTGTCTGCGCTTTCCTCGTTCCTCCTGGGAGCCACGACCATATCTGTTCGACTTGTAGTACCCAAGCCACTGCTTGCCCAATACGGCCCCGAATGCAGCGAGTAAGCTCATGGACAAGCTGGCATATGCGATCATTTGAATCCATAAGGTACTTGCGGACAGCGACCACGTAGATGCTGGCGCGACGGGCGTGGAGCCCGCTTCAGCGAAGTTTCCGAGTCCGATCTGTACGAGCTGCGTGAGAAGGGCGTTCGTAGTCTCGCTGGGGTCGGGACTGAGATTAGACTCCATCGCTACGATGAAAGACGTGCTGACAGCTGAGAAAAGACCAGACTGATCAAACATTAGTCTCGAAATACGACACATACAAGCACGCTAAACTTACAAAGACCAAGACAATGTCCATGTCACTAGTGTATCGCTCGAGAAACTCGCTGTCATGTTCCTCTGCAACTCGTTTGTACACCCCCCAGAAACGAGACCGTTTGTCCTTGCCGTTCTTGGATGCAATCGTCGAGTCCTGAAGGACATCCAATACTTGCTTCATGACATTTGCTCTGCGTATAGGATGTGGTCAGGCTGCGATTAGCTTATTTTCCACTTACAATTCGCTTAGAGTTGGCTGCCAGTCCTTCTCCGCCACGACCTTTTCCGCCTCGCTGAGACAATTGAAGTGATTGTTTAGCATCATCATTGATAGGAACTTACGGATTTAATTCACAGTCTGGTGCAGCATTGGGAGTAGGCTGTACGTCAGGTTCTGATGGTTGTGGAAGCCCCGTATTTGAGCTGCAGTTTTGGTGAGGAGCGACACAGAAACATCAGGGCAGAACGACTTACATCCCTGATGGTAGCTCCGGCAAAGGTTCACAATTTGCCTTCTCACTGTCTTGCTGTCAGATGGCGAGAAGACTCCAGACCACCGCAACTCACTCCTCTGTAGGTCCTATGTTATCATTCTCCGGGGAAAGCCGCTCAGCCGAGTCGTCGTGGGCGTGCTGATCCTCGGCGCCGTCGGTGCCTGATGCTTGTGACATGAGGTAGATCGAAAGTGAAATTAGTGAAATTAGGAAGAGTCTGAGGTGAACGAACAGAGCAGAGTGGTAGCCTGGGTACACACACAGCAAGTCGGTTAGGCGGCTACGACCATGACGAACACGTGCTTGCGAGCGTTGACGCCGAGTTTCCGTGAGAGCTCCCTGCAGTGGACACTGGACTGCGAGTATAGTCTCCCATAACTAGTATAGCCAGACCGAACAAATGAGGAAAGTTGCGATAACGTTTGTCGGCTGATTGAACCTCTTGGTATTCCACAAGTTGCACTTCCGGCAGAAGGCGTCTACTGCCCGCTTTTGCATCATGGAAGGCAACTAGCTATGCGCATGAAGTTGGCATCAAGCCACACAGTAACATGCATATCGGGCCTTTCCATCCGACGTCCGAGTCGGATAAGTAAGATGCAGATCATCATGATTCGGAAAAGGGTTCTTCTCACAACTTGAAAGTCGCCATGACCTGACAGTTCCCAGTGGTTCGCCGTTGGTTCGCCGCCGCGATTAGCATCCGTCTAGATTTAGAAATCATGAAGAACACTCCCCATCGTCGGGAATTACTCAGCAGCCATGTAAAACACCCATTGGATGACAATGCGTCCTCCCAGAAGGCCTCTCACTTCCGACCCATCGCACAGCCGACTCGGATGGTCATGTTACATAACAGCTCCGACTCAATACGCCTACGTAAACTGAAGCACTGCACGGGTGAGCATGCCATCGGTATTCCCGTCTAATTATTTCACCCATGGTCCCGATGCTACTAGGCACCTGAGGCTGTTGACCGCCCCTGTTGCGTATGTCCTATCTACTTCAAACCATTTTGTTGTATGACTGATGACTATGGTGTTTACAGACACAGGGCATGACACTTGTGTCCATGCATGGCTTTCATTGGACGCACACTAGCAGCGTCAACAAGATGTCTGAAATCATCCCAGACACCTTCAGACGTCCTCGATAAATTGGCTACGGAGGTGAGTATCGATCGTACCATTGGACCAAAATATGTGCTAACGACCTCGTCGCAACCCGGACCCGACAGACTTACAAATGCCACAATTCATACATGCTCAAGCGCTCATGTTCGACCTCTATCGGCCAGTTGTTGGAGAAGTCATGTACTAGAAGCGTACGACATTGTCGGCCATCAGTGTAGTTCTTTCCATCTCCAGTAGATATATCATTGACAGGACTCGACCTTGGCTCTCGGCGACTCATCCCGATCTCTCAAACAGATATTCACATCACTAGAGTCACTAGTACTCTTGGACCATGCCACCAATTTAATCTCGAGCTAAGCTTCGACGACTTTACTCGCAGAACCTACAAGCTCAATAACATCGATCGACGATGCATGGGCCTTGACCCACTTGAAGACGACCTTGCCCTGCATCACAATGGTGATAACGCCCCTCACTTTCTCCCTCGTTCCTCTTATCAAAGTAACACTGTTGCCACTGGAGAATACCCGCAGTCTAAGACACAGATGCAAAAATGCGAAGTCGAGAATCCCGGCATATAGTAGGAAATGTGAGTCGCGGAATCATGTCGTGTCTAGGACGTGCCATCGGTGATGTTTTTTTTGCTAAATATTCATGTTCCATGTCGCCTTTGATTGTAAAGCCCTATCATGTTTTCCAAGTTTTCATGTACAACAGCATGCAATATACCTACATCTGCATCGTATCCTCCTTCTCCCACCCAGGGTTCTTCTGTAATATAACAAAGCCCTCTAGAACATGCGCATACGGGATAAACTCTTCCGTCGCCAACTCCGCGCGCTCTGTCGTACCCAGTCGTACAGGCGTCTGGTGGGTCTGGAAGCCTGATATCGTGCGTGGTTTGCCAGCTTGGCCGACGACGTCCACAGCCTATGGGATGAATAAGGATGCGCCATGGGGGACACAAAAAAGAAGAATTGTAAACTCACCTGACCGACGCGAACAGTCACAGGCTTGCTCTCGAGGTTCTCATCAAGCGTGATGAGGAAGCGAGGGTACATGGCAGTCACGAGGAAGTACAGCATCCAGTGGTACTTGTCGAGCACAACTATATGCGCTCATCAGAATCCGCTTTGCATGACACAGCAAGACGACTCACAGGCTTTAGCATCCGTAAACGCCATGATCGTCGCCAGCAAACCCGCAATAGCCGGTCGGCTCATGATGTTCCTGTCCGAGAAGAAAGGATTGATCCCAATCGTGCCCTTGCCCATGTGCACGAGACCTTGCGCGATGCGGACCATGAACAAGCAGTCAGGCTCCTTGTAGTAGTACCCCGCAAGTTGGCGGAGCATCTGTGCGAGCCGTGCATTGTTAGTGCCCGCGCCGACGAGGCCCATTGCAAAGATAGCGTTGAGCGCAACCGCGAGGTCGTGGTCGTGGCTGTATTTTGAGAGCGTGTCGAGGACGGGGAGTTGTGGATTCGAAGCGCTGATGAGGCCGAGCGCAAGGGGGACAGATTTGCGAATGATGGGGTCGCCATAGTGCATCTGAGAATGATACTCGTTAGCAAGACGATTAGATATCATTTCTGCCAAAAAGATATACCAAGTGATTGAATTGTCTCATGGACATCTCGGCACCGATATCCTCGCCCATGGCGATCATCGCAATACCAAGAACGGCAAACGATTGGAAAGTATCGTCGGGTTTCTTGTCCTCCTTCTTCTCATCTTTGTTTTCGTCCTTCTTCCCCTCCGCACTCTCAGCTTGCTCCTTCTCCTTGAGGGCATCAAGGTGCTCGCCACACAAGTGCAGCAGTCTCTGCACCCGCAGGACGTTCCCGGTGGCAACGAAGGAGCAGACCTCTACAAGAATCTGTGCCTGCCTTGAAATCGGGTGCTGAATAGCCTTCAGCGTCTCAAGGGTGGCATCCGAAGCATCTTGCAAGCCTGCGACTCCAAATCAACAAGTCTCCAAACTCAGAAAAACCTATGAAAACGCACCAACGTAAAGCAGCGCCAACCCCAACGCCATGAATCGTCCCCACTTCTCATCCAGAGCTGCATCACCTCTCTCCATCAGCGTCTGCAAGATCGTGCTCGTAATCTCCCCGTTTCCGCTGCCTACGAACACGAATCCTAGTGCAAGCGCGCTGAGTGCAGCGATCTCCATCGAAACGCCGTCGTCTGCAACCGCAGGAAGGAGGAGATTGAGCAAGTCCTCACGGTGCGAGCCTGCGTATGCTACACCGAGCCCCATGATTGCAGCGATTTTGAGTGGGACAGATTTGTTCTCTACGTGTTCTGCTAACAGCGCGAGAGCGGCGTCTGCTTCTGTGCGCACACCTGCATTCAGCAGGCCTGTAGCGAAAAATGCACCGGCCTAAACAATTAATAAATGCGCGCAGTGACATAGAGCAAATAATACCTTAATCCACTCTTCAGGGGAGTATGTATATCTGTCGATGTGGCTGAGACCAACGTCTGTGTCCCAGAGGAGTCCAAGTCCAAGACTGGCCGCAGCGCTCATCATGCCTAGAAACAGGTTGTTAGTATACCGACTTCACGAACTAGCAAGATAGTCACCGTGGTCTTTGTTCTTGTAAACCCAGCTGTTGCCCTCCTCGGCTTCCACCATCAATTTATCGTTACCAAAACCAGCGTTAACGAACGCATTGACAAATGTGCCTGCAAGGTTAGCACGTGCCGAGTCGACATTGGCAGACAGCCCTGATCCTATTCATGGATCAGAAACAAACAAAAAAGAGCTTCAAAACGTGGAACGTACTCGTAGTCTCAAGATGACTCTTGTAGACATCTTCAAGGCTCTTGGGATCTGCAACACCCACCTCTTTTCCGAACTCCTTGAAATGTCTACTGAGCTGTGTGTTGCTTAGGCAGTCTAGGATGTCTTCTGGGAATTCGTCTTCTGCGTCAGCGTCTTCTGATGCAGATGCCTTCAGCCATTCGATGGGAATTTGTGCACGCGCAAGAAGGAAAGCAAGCTGCTTCTTCATTATGCTGAGCAGATATTAGTGAATATCAATGCGCGTGTGACACGACTTACGGGTTGCCGGAGGCGTTGAAGTCTTGTCGTATGAGTGTGGCGTCGTTAAGGCGGATCGCAACACCGAGAGCTTCGGGGAATTTGGAAAATTGGAGGTAGATCTTGTGTATTGTGCGCAAGAAAGTGACATCGTCAGGAGGAGGGAGGAGCATGACGCATCTACCAAAGAAATATGAGACAAGAAATTATGAACGAAAAAGCAAACATACCGATCCATGTACGCGCACACACGACCGAAGGTGTTTGCGTCCACGAGGCTTGCTATCCGGTCAACAATTTCGAGCTCCACGAATAAGTCTACCGCGTCTGGCTCGGCGTTGTGACCTAGGAAGAACGTAGCGCATTCCAAGCCGAGGTTGTGTAAGTCTTCGATGGTGCCAGGGACCGGAGCAGGCTTTGATTTAGGCGCGTCTGATTCAGCCTCTGGTGCTGGTAAGGGGACTGCTTCTTCACCCTCTTGACGGGTGGTGTACTCCTCTCCTAGTTCAGCTGCAAGATGGCGAACGTATTCATGTCCCCAAGAACCGGGTTCAGAGATTTTGGAAGTAGGAGGGAGGAGAGATGCAGAAAGAAGGCGATAGCGGAGGGTTCCTCGAGGTTCAGTATCGGAGTAGGTCATGGCGAGAACAGAAAGAATATCGGCGAATAGACTCTGCATGATGATAAGCCAGTGTCATAGGGAAAGGCTTTCCTCGCACCTTGTTTTCGGATGCGGGCCATGTCTCGAACAGCTCCTGCAGACCAGGATAATGTGGACGTAGAAACTTGAGCGGTTTCGGAACGGAAGTCATGGACGACGTGGATGTTCTTATGAGTGTCCGGAGCGTTTCGAGAGCAGGACGGTAGAGATCTGTATTTAATTCCTGGTACCAATTCAATTATCTGTTCTACCTTGATCGTTGGTGGCACGCACTTTTAACCGTTCAACGAGCATCTCCAGCTCAGATTTGAGCTGTGCATCTTCTTCCGACTAACAAACACAAGTCAAGGTAATGCTAATTTCGCTAATGTGATGAGCACTCACAAGTTCCTCGTCCTCGTCCTTTACACCATTCGCTTTGGTGTCTAGCTTCTCTTCTTTCTTCTTCTCCTTTGGATCCTTTGATGGAACTGCAATCTCTGCTGTTGGTCGTTCTGCCATGGCTCGTGGATGTCTCTAAGATGGTAAAGCTAAAACAGTTAAGTACTTCGCAGCCAATAAGTCTCGACGCGCGTCGGGGACGCGTCACGCACCATGCAGATGTCACACATTCCTGTTTCGGACGAAAGTGACATTACACTTAGTTCCGTCACACTATGACTGTTCGCAGAGCGATAGAAATCTTCATCTGCAATGTGCAGTGGAACAGAAATACATGTTCGGACATGCATATGGAATACAGGACTAGATAGGGTAATAGCAAGTGCAGATACACAGAACAAACGAGAAGGAAACACGAGACTTAGATAGAGACGGTCACACGGTGTAGTTTCGCAACGAAGTTGTAAATCTACTAGAGCGCGTCAGTCGGAGATTCGAAGTGAGCCACATGTGTGAAATGTCCTTGGGTATGTGATGCTTAATCCTAGCACGAGGGACAGGTCTTTCACCAGTTGGGAGTGGGTGTTTGCCTGTGTCCCAAGCTTTCTCGCAAAAAGATGAGCCATTGAGCGGGCACCTGTTTGCCAGTGTTTTTGTTTGTTGTTTTTGGACCTAGACCTGTCACAAATCGGAATTCCAATATCCTGTTTGTTTTCACTTCCTTTCTTCCCCTTTCCCCTTCACAAAATTTCAGTCTGTGATCGGCTCGCCAGTCGAATGGATCGCCAAGCAGGCCCTTTTACCACTTCTATTTACGAATATTTCGCAGCCAGCTGCGTGCCAGATATGCACGTGTCTTACAGTCTCTGTTTCACTCACCACCTCGGACCACGCCACAGTTATCCCAGCGTCAAAGCGATATTTTCGATGCTCGACTCGATGCTGATACCTTTGCCGCTTGTCCTCAAACGTTTCACTCCGATCATCGCCTGAAACCTGGAACTAAAGAGCCTAAATCACCAATTGCTATCATATGATACCAAGGGTGTGGTGATGTTTTGCATCCGAGGACCGTTCGCCTCGATTTGTCGGGCATGGTCTATCGGTGCGTTCGTACGTTCGCGTGCGCATTGCCATGCTCCCGCCCCCTTCTATATAGGGTCAAGTGGCTTTGTTTTTGTACATGAGGATTGTCTCGACGATACGTCGGGCGTGGTCTCTCGGTGCATTCGTGCGTTCGCTTGTGTGCGTGCGGCATTGCCCTCCTTGACCCGCCGACCTTTAAGCCATTTGACATACGCATGACCTTGGCCAGACCATTGCATACTGCATAAACCAGCATGACCCGCACACCCATATCATTGATATTTGAACCACATGTGATAATCAGGGTCAAGTGGCTTCGTCTTGCATACGAGAACCGTTCACCTTGATGTGTCAAGTGAGGTTTATCGGTGCATTGTGCGTTTGCGTGCGGCATTGCCCTCTTCCCGAATCCAAATGCATTTTAAACAGGGTCAAGTGGCTTTGTTTTTTTTTGCACACGAGGATCGTTTGCCTCAATTCGTTGTGGTGGTCTCTCGGTGCAATCGTGTGTTCACCCATGTGCGCGCGGCATTGCCCTCCTTGACCCGCCGACTCGAAACTATTTTGAACTCATAACCTTGACCAAACCAGTGCAGAATCACACACCTAGACCTTGCATATATCAATTTGAAAGTATTTGATAACCAGGGCCAAGTGGCTTTGTCTTTGCATACGAGGACCGTTTGCCTTGATTTGTCAGGTATGGTTTATCGGTGCATCGTGCGTTCGCGTGCGACATTGCACTGTTCCCGAACCGAAATATATTCAAATAGGGTCAAGCCATTTTGCTTTCGCATACCAGGACTGCCCGCCGTGGTACATCGGACGTGGCTCATCGGTGCATTTGTGCGTTCATTGCAGTGAGTATACGAGCTCAGTGGACTTATGATAGTCACTGTATTGATTGTATATACCTGCAGTGAGTATACGAGCTGCAGAAGGCATTAGCTAAGTGCGAGATATCTAAGTATTCTGTACTGACCTCAGTGGACTTATGATAGTCACTGAGGAAGTTCTACTAGCTGCGAGGAAATGAAACAAAGGAACGTGCTTATGTAATGTAGCTAATATGGACGAGCGAAGTTAGAGTCCAACACTCCCCTTCAAACTGAGCGAAGTCCAAGAGCGGAGGCGAAGTGTTTGACCTTGAGACTAGGTAGAGCTTTGGTAAGTGTATCTGCAGTCATACTATCTGTAGGGCAATAAACGAGTGAAATAGAACCTTTTTCAAGAGAGAAACGAATAAAATGGTAACGAATGTCAATGTGTTTCGTTCGGGCGTGGAACGCGCCAGAATTCGCAAGGGCGATAGCGGATTGGTTGTCGCAATGAAGGACGGTTGGTTGGTCGAGGGGACGGAAGATTTCAGTGAGGAAACGCCTAAGCCAAATGGCTTCCTTTGCAGCGTGCGTCGCTGCAACATACTCGGCCTCAGTCGTTGAGAGAGTTACTAACTCTTGCTTCTTCGAGCTCCAGGACACTGCGCCGCCATCCAAGATGAATGCATAGCCAGATATGGCATGCCGATGCTCTTGTGAGGCGCCGTCTGCGTCGGTAAAGCCTTCAAGGCCTTGCTTGCAGGTCCCAAAGGTGAGTGCGAGTTTCTTCGTCCCTACGAGGTAGCGATAGATTCGCTTTACAGCCTCCCAATGAGCCATACCTGGGTTAGCTCCATACTGCGCGACAGTCGATACGGCAAAGGCTATGTCGGGGCGTGTACCGACGGCTAGGTGCATGAGTGAGCCGACTGCCTCTCGATAGGGGATGTTCTTCATTAGCGTGGTTTCAGCTGGAGTCTTAGGGCATTGGGATTGCGAGAGCGGAGCGTTTGGATCCATTGGAATGGAACAAGGTTTCAGATCGGCGAAATTATATTTGGCGAGGATAGAGTCGACGTATGATTCATGGGAGAAGGAGATGGTACGTGTAAGACGGTCGCGGGTGACCTTCATTCCAAGTAGAAATGCGATAGGCCCTAGATCAGTGAGTTTGTAGCGCGACGCTACGTCTCGCTTGAACTCTGCAATGAGTTTGTTGTTGCTGCCAGTTACTGCGCAGTCGTCAACGTGTGATGCAAGAATTAAGATGTCCGCGCCTGTATGCTTGTAGAAAACTCCCCAGTCTGATTCTGCGCGCGTCATCCCTAAACTCTTCAACAAGCGACACAACTCCTGATACCACTTCAAAGCTCCCTGCTTCGATCCGTAGAGTGCGACGTGTAACAATGCGACAGGACGTTTGAACTTCTTGTCGACGCTGAGTCCAGGTGGGAGTTCCATGTAAATAATTTCGTCCTTGTCGAGTTTACCATTTAGGAAGGCACTGTGGAAGTCGAAGACGTCGATATTCCAATCGTTACGTGCGGCTATAGCGAGGATGGTTCGGAGAGATGCGAGGCGTGCGACTGGTGCGTAAGTGTCATAGTAATCAACACCATACACTTGAGAATAACCCTTGGCTACCAGCCGGGCTTTGTACTTATCGATCTCCCCATCCACATTCCGTTTGATTCGGAATACCCACTTACATCCCACTACATTGACGTTTGCTGGCTGCTCAACGACAGACCACGTGCGGGCATCTTCGAGTGCGGTAAGTTCCTTGTTGATTGCTTCTTCCCACTTTGGCCAATCCGTTCTTTTGCAGGCTTCTTTGACCGTAGTCGGGTCGCTGCTCTCGATTGCCGCTACTCCCGCCATCATGGCGAAGACTTCTTCATCATCCTCGTCCATCTCTCCATCCTCCCCTACCATCCCGAGTTCCGCCGCCAAGTTAGATTCTGCGGGAGCAGGCTGCATCCCACGAGGTAAGTCCGTGCTCCTTCCATCAGTCGTTCCTGCGCCATCGCGCAGACTCTTTATGTATGCTGATTCGACTCTCACTCGTCCAGAACGGCGCGGCTGCTCAGTTCGTTCAAACTGCGTGCCCAGGTGGTCTCTAGGAGGAGGAATGGGGTTATGGGGTGGGGTTGGAGCATTGCTGGGTGGGATATTGGGATTATTGGTGCGTGATGCTCGGCTTGATGATTCGTTGGGTACTGAACCGACATCATGGACTCGTACCGTGCGGTGTTCCGGTTCTCCTGGTTTAGGTACTGGACCGACATCATGGACTCGTACCGTGCGGTGGTCTAGTCCTCCTATAGGTATTCTAACCTCTGCCGTGTCGAATTTGATGCTCCTCTCCACAGCTATCCGTCGGGTTTCGGGTAGGTATACTCGGTGACCATTGCTGTCACGATCGAATCCCATCCACCTGCCATCTATGGCGCGCATATCGAGCTTGGAGCCGTTCGTCGAGTGCACTTTGACGTGGCTACCCCAGACTGGTAAGTGCTTTAAGTTTGGCGCCTTCTTATACAGCATCTCATATGGCGTCTTGTTGTCTAGGACACGAGTTGCCGTCCGGTTCTTCAACCAGGTGACATGCATGATGGCCTCCCCCCATAGGAATTTGGGTAGTTCACTGGCGTGCAACAGCGCACGCGTTCGCTCGGAGACGGTTCTGTTGAGTCTCTCCGCAACTCCGTTGTGCTCAGGAGTATCGTGCACGGTGAGTTTGCGTTCGGTGCCTTTGCTGTTGAGATAACGAGTGAACTCTTGCCCAGTGAATTCTCCCCCTCGGTCAGAGCGAAATCGTTTGATTTTTGCGTCAAACTGTGTGTTTGCCCAGGCTTCGAAGAACTTGTACGCGCTGAAGGCTTCGTCCTTCGTGCGTAGCAGGTACAGGTGAGTGAATCGCGTGAAGTCATCTGTGAATGACACAAAGTACTCTTTATGCCCAGGGGTTCGTATGGGAGATGGTCCCCACAGGTCGCTATGGACTTCGTCGCCAAACTTCTCCCGTCTCGGAGGGTCGCGGATTTTGCCTATTGGTTTGCGGGTGGCTTTTGCGTACTCGCAAGAGTCGCACTTGTCCATTGTTGCGTCTGAGGGATCTAGCTTGATTCCAGTGATGACACCATCGCGTATCATTCTTGCGATGCTGTCCGGGGAGATATGGCCAAGTCTGGCGTGTACTTCTCGCATGGTGAGTGTTTCATCTGCATTTGCGAGTCCAGCAAATAACTTCCTGGGGCCCTTGACACAGTATAGACCTTTTGAGACTGGGACCTCCCCCAATAGCTTCTTCGTATCACTGAAGATCTTGCAAGAGTTCGCGCGGAACAATGCGGCATATCCGGCTGCCGTGAGACGACTGATGGAGACCAAGGTTACGCCCATCTTAGGTGCGTATAGGACGTCTTTGAGGAGTATTCGCGTGTTTGACTCGCCGTTTGGTAGGGTGATCATGATGTTCCCTTTGCCTGTTGCTTCGAAGGTATGTTTGTCTGCTGTTGTTATGGGTTTCGGTGTTATGTTGACGAAATCTTGGAACAGATCGCGATAGGACGACATATGTCTCGATGCTCCTGAGTCGAGCAACTCGGTTCGAGATTCGCGTTGGGAGTTTGAGTTTGCTAGGGTTGCATAGGTGAATGACGTCTGCTCTTCTCCCGTCTCATCTGTATCATCCATTAACCAGACACCTTCAGGTTCGTCATCTTCCTCATTGTCCTTTGCCTTCGCGGCAGTCTCGGGTTTTCTGTCCTTTCCTTTTCCAAAGGACTTCTCCCCTGATTTGCTCCCTGCTGCACCTCCTCCTGCGCCTCTGCAGTCTCGCTGCATGTGGCCGTACTTGCCACAGTTGTGGCAGTTCCCCTTGATTCGACGAGTCCGTTTGCCAGCATTCGCGTTGTAGGCTGCATCATCGTTCGATGAGCTCCCCTTCTTTGTCTTGGCTGCTCGACGGTCGTATTCGTCTACGATTGTCGACATCAATATGTCTGCGGTGAGTTGAATGCTTGAGACTTTAGCGGAAGCTGTCAATGCTGACAAGTGGGGGTCGTATGATGCAGGTAGCGAGCTCATGATGATTGCCGTGAAGCTTTCATCTGTTGGGGCATGGCCTAGTGAGGACAGTTGCTCGCGAATCGTTCGCAGCTTGTCGAAGTGTTCTCTAATATTGCCTTTTTCAGAGCATTTTTGGTCCTGTAGCTTCCGCAACAGTTCAACTGAGACTACGCGAGAGCGCTTCTCAAAGAGATTCGAAAGGTACGTGAAAATCTCTTGCGCTGTATCCAAGTTCTTGACTTGAATAAACAGAGAGTCAGGGATCGTGCTGGCAATTTGCTGCTTCGTTATTGCCTCGCCCATGCGCCACTCCTTCATTGCTGTCTTGTATGCGGCGAGTTCTCTGACCTCGTCCGTTGTACTTGGTGACCATGACGCTCCTCTGCCCGACAACGTCGAGGGATCAACTGGTTTCTTCTCGGTCCCGTCTAGGTGACCGAGGAACCCGCGAGCGTCTACTGACCATTGCATTCTGTCTTTATAGGTCGTCCAATTTTCTCCGTCCGCAGCGAGCTTTGGGACGCGTAGAAAATCTTCACCGAGTTTGCTGTTAGAGCTGGACATGGCGGGCTATATTTTTCGTATACTTGGTTATGTTTTTAATTGACGAGCGCAGGGCTCATAACCTGCAGTGAGTATACGAGCTCAGTGGACTTATGATAGTCACTGTATTGATTGTATATACCTGCAGTGAGTATACGAGCTGCAGAAGGCATTAGCTAAGTGCGAGATATCTAAGTATTCTGTACTGACCTCAGTGGACTTATGATAGTCACTGAGGAAGTTCTACTAGCTGCGAGGAAATGAAACAAAGGAACGTGCTTATGTAATGTAGCTAATATGGACGAGCGAAGTTAGAGTCCAACATTTTGGACGTGACTCCCAAACTGTGGACTTGGTCTCGAAGTGGCGCCCATGGTTCGTCAATATGAACCATGAAACTCTCCCTCACTCGTGGTCTCGATTTTGAGACGGATTAATCCATGAATTTTTGGCAGTTCGCGGACCTGTGCACATCAATCAGGAACGCTGCTTTCCTCTAAAAGGTCAAATATGACGATGTGATAACCGGTAGCAGAATTATACTGAAGCTGGTGATTATCCACCATATAATGTAATATATGTCTTTCTCACAGTTCCCTCAGTTCACTGATGGAGTCGTAACTCCCGTCCGCGCTGTTTGAAGTAATTATGTAAACGCCCATATTAGTAATACACCAACAAGCTATGTTTAACACTAAACGCGAATTTTTCAGTGATCGCCAATGATATCAAGCTGCTTCAAGCAATCTACCAGCTACGGACGTGCGCTTTTGTTTATGATGTGACTCAAGAAACGACATGCTCCAGTAAGACCACTCAATGGGCTTTCAAGTTATATCACAGACACGAGGCTTTTGTGATTGGGGTGTTGACCACGGCATCATGATAACGGTCCCTATGCTCGATTTACCAAACATCAATCAATTTCCACCTGTCCCCCGCTGAAGCTCATCACGCACTCAGAAACCGTACTATCCATTCATCATGTCATTTCTTGCAGTGGGATCAAGCCTGCGGCTCAGTGCAGACGAAACACAAGCACTGAAGTCTCTGCCGGTGTCGACACAAGTTAGATCTCTTATCACACACGATTTCATTCCATCACTAACATGCACCTAAGATCACTGCAAAGAAGGTTTTACAGGGATCCACTGCAGATCTAGCGAGGCTGGTTGATTATATTTCGACCCTCAATTCTTCCCGTTTTACTTGCTTGGCGCCCGTCTTTCATGCGACACTTGATTCAATTCAAGTACCAAACTACATCAATCCCAAGAATATTCCTATCATAATGAGCGCCAAGTGGGCACTCATAGGGTTGGTGAAGTTTTCCACGGATACCCCTTCTGACGATACAGTGACAAAGTATATTGTGAGGAAGTGGGATGTATCGTATCCGTGGATGCAGTTTTTCGCTCGAAATTGCCTCCCCCCTCCTTACGATGTCTCAGTTGCTCCTCCGCGTCCCGATCTTTGCAATGTATTTGATGCTGCAAATTTGTGCATCACTCCGCTTACACTAATCTGCTCCAAGTCGGAAGAAGGGCGTCATTTACTCCGTTCTTCTGTTTCTGTCCAGCACTTTGTCGCGCAGTTGTGGGTATTGATTGGTAACCTTCGGGGAGATGTACTCCAAGGCGCTCCTGGAACCACAACAGACGGCCTTATTTCGAGGCTCCGCGCATCTTTTGCGCTCACAAACCACGTTTGCGTATCTGAATCTGAAGATCCAAACAAAATGGCCCTTCCATTATCGAGTTATATACATGCTGCCGGTGGGGTGAAACCTGTTGTCTTCACCCTTCTCAGATACATCCGTCGGATTACCAGAGATGCTGCTGCTGTAGAAGAACCTCGATCGTGGACGACAGGTGATTGGAGTGTAAAACATCTTCATCTCTACACTGTTGGTCTCCACTGTTCCTTCAAATTTCTCCAGATTATCAGTCGCCAAGACGCTTCATGCCGTGCACAACTTATCCGTCAAGGTTCTATTCGCACAGTAGTGTTCGCAATCGCTCGGATCTTGCCAAGGATCTTGGTGCAAACAAACAAGGAAATGGATCTTCATCCACAGCTCGGACTCGCGGGTAGGCAGAACGTTCTGTGGTCGGGTTACTCGTACATTGCATCCGCTATTCGCGGTGCGAATGATGGGGTAACAGCTGTATGCCAGGCAATCGATGCTGGCGTCCTTCGAACGTTGGAAAAGGGGGCTGTCTGCCCGGCTCATGCCAACCGCCGCGATCAACCAGCCCGCGGCCGCATGGGTGACATAGAGTTACTCTTTCTTCTCGCCACATTTTTCATGTACCACAGGGTTGCTTCATCTCTTGCCCGAGAATTTCTTCACATACAAATTGATTTTGATGATAATGGAAAACGAGAGATACGCGATGAAGGATTGGGAGTTGCTCTCCAACTCGTCCTGACATCTGGTGCCCATGCGGTTGAATACCGCACTACAGAGCCTATAAACTTCCATGAGTACAGGTGCAGCGGACAAGGGGTACGCTGATCATCTCTAGTTCCACGTTTACGCTGATATATGTGACAGTGTCCGATGCGCACATCCGATTTTGTTAGCAAAAAGCGTCGGTGCTCAGGCTGCTTGGTATCAATCTATTGCTCGGAGAAATGCCAAAGGGCCGCTTGGCGCAATGGTCATAAAACGTGGTGTCAAGCTCTGAGGTGCACCGTTGGTGAGTCCCTTTCAGTCCTCATCTCATGCTTCTCGGTCGAATCGCCATCAGGGCCGTGGGGCTCACGCGATATCCGTAAGAGTCTTCAAGTCATTGCAGGCTTCGAAACAAATGAGATCTCGGGAATGGCCGAAGACATAGAAATGTGCGTTCGTGAAGCCCAGCGGCAATTCCCTGCATTCACGGATAGACTCGTGCTCGTGCTCGACATGACTGTGTATTCGCCAGAGGTCCGCGTGCTCCCCGTGCACAAGCTTAAGCAGTTCCCTGGGAATGACCCCATATGGCCAAAGATCGCTGACGATATTCGCGCACGAAGCGACTCGCCACCGAAAGGATATATGTTTGCGGTGGTCAAGGTGCATCTGGGAAAAACAAAGTTTACGCTGTTCAGCCCAAGCACAGTGTTGCGTTTGGCATTTGAGGGTCAATATTTTTCGGATGATGAGGATGCAAATTATTCTCCCGATGATGATACAATGGAGAAGGTGTTATCATGGGTTCGAGAATACCGAGATGAAAAGACATTCAATCACATAGATAATTCGGACGATGAGTGCTACTAGGTTTGATGACCCATATGCCAAATGTCTCCTGCTTTACTCTGTTATTACATGACATGTGCAATACAAATCTTGAAGTTTGATTGAACCGAAAAGTGGTGGAATCCATCGATTGGGGCTTTGCTTGACATCCATCTTTCCTAATCTACATACGATGCAAGTACAGAGGCAAACATTAACTATGGCTGAACGAGTCTAGCCCGTTCTTCCACAAACTCCAGGATGTCTTCGTCAGAGGGCCGACGCTCCATATATTCTAACCAACAGGTCTGCATAAAATTCCAATCGTTGTCGTTGACGACAGCTGCAGGAGGCCTTTTGGGCGTTTTCCCGCGTGATATACAATTGATTTGGCTGCTAAGTTTTCTACAGAAGGAGATGAGCCGGTTCAGTGAGTGTCAATAACACAGGCCACGCGCCTGCAGCATAATTCCTTCGAAAGCGTACACGTCACTTTTTGGAGTGAAAACCGGTGTCATGTTGTCTTCATCATCAAATATTAAGTATTCTGGCGCCATATATGGCACAGTGCATATATGATTGGTAGGTAATAATGCTTGATTCATCCTGTCAGGAAGGAAGGCAGAGAGACCAAAATCAACGAGGTATGCTGTTCCGTTCTTGTCCACGAGAACATTATTCTAGAAACGCTGCCTCAGTTCAGCGTTTACAAATTACATAAATGTCTACGCACGCCACTTAAGTCACCATGGATGATTGATTGTGAATGGACTATTCGATTAAACGTTAGACACTTTCCCATCAACGATATAACAATCATGATGAACATACAATATCGAAGGCAGAACCCATGGCTACTGACATTGATAATCGTCGACATGTTCTCATGGTCCCCTAAAAGTATTTCCTAGACTGCGACCTAGATTGCTGTGAGGAAAGCAGAACAAAATGATGTACAAGGCACATACGTCAGTACACTTTGACCTGGAAGGAAACTGGTAGCGGAAAACCACTTGTATCTAAAAGACGTTGATATCGCCCTACAAGTTGTAGCACCACATAAACGTCTTTTAGATAGAGCTTGCATTTATGAACATTCGCAAATCCTCCGTAGGCCTGGCGAACCTTGTTGGGCCGTTCGACCAAGTTTCTCAAATCAACAGCGCTGAAGACGATGAGCCTAATAGCAGCATATAAGAAAGGTAGCTCACCCGGAATTTTGGAATAAAACTGAGTAGAGGACCTTCTCGATTGAAGGCTGCGCAGTTGAGATGTTCGGAGCAGTGGTACAGTACGGGGCCAAAAAAATCCAAGGAGCGACGTTGGCTATGAAAAGACCCCTGGAAGATGGTGAGCCTATATTCTGGCAGTTTCTTCAGGTCGCAATGAAGGCTTGGAAGACACGTCTGGATAAAAAGTTGGGTTTGTGAGCGACATCACGGGCGACTGACTAGTAGGGTTCCTGCGTCCAACTCAAGACCCAAGGCTTTCTCAACTTCAGGCTTAACTTCGACGTAGATCACTCTCGGCCGGGTTGATCCTCCGAAGATGAATCAATATATGATGGTTGGCGCAAACGACCTCGGTTACAACCATCGAAAATCCTTTCGTTCCCATAGCCTTCGAAGACAGTGATGTCTGATATTGAGCATACTGCAATTAAGAGCATCATGTTAGGACGAGGTGAATGAGCACGCGTGCCTCGAGGGGTTCAGAATATTCAAGAGACCGTTCGGATTTTCTTGGTAATTACTGCCAGAAGCCGAATTCGGGTCCGGTAGGACGCAAGGAAATCTCAGGCTGCCAGCATAACGACCTTTTGGTTGATGCGGCTTGTTGATCAAAGCTTCGTGCCACAATCAACCAATCAGGGCGCTTACTAGTGAGAAGGTAAGCGCTCATCACAGCATTTTCAAGCAAAGACTTCATATATGTGTCTATGCGATATGCCGCAGCCGTTGCATCGGCGAACTTTTAGGACCATTGCCAACAGTCGTGTTCGTTCTACACTGCCCAATGTTCATTGTCAGCACTAGAAGCTACCGATATCATGCCTTTAACTGCACAAGAGAGAGCCGCTCTGAAATCTTTACCCAAGCGTATTCAGGTAAATCATTGTTTTGAATCTCCCGCGCCATGATCCCAGACGATGTTAACTGGCTTTTGCAGCGCTCAATAGACGGAGCCCTTGAAGGTGTAGTGTATGATGTTCGCAAACTCCACCATTGGGTCGATAATTCCACCGATGTCGAAGCGCACTTTGCTTTGCTCCCCATCTTTTACACTCATCTGGACCCAGCTGTCATCCCCGATCAACCTCTTCCAACTGATGATGTCCAACAAGTCGTCATGCTGGCTAAATTGTCATTGATGAGTATCGCACAAACGTGTTTTAGCGTGACTGGAATTCTCAATGACAGTCTCGCGGACAAGATGATTACGAATGCACTGGTGCGACGTTGGGGCACTCTCTTTCCATGGTTGCAGTTCATGTACCGGCATTGTCTCTCTTTCCCGCCTCGGAGGGACTCCCCAAAAGGTTTCGACATCTGTGATGTGGACGCAGTCTCTATTATATCACGTATTCTCTCGCAGATGGTGGTATCCATCGAAGGACAGCACCTGATGCAGACAAACGCAGCTGTTCAACAGTTCATTGCGAAAGTATGGTTTTATATTGGGAAATTGAAGGACGAGGATTTGCTCCGGCATGATGCGTCTTTTCGGCATGACAAGAGGGAGGGCACCGATGACGAGATGACGGGACACGTGAGGAAGACTATGGTCGGAATCATCACAGCGTGTATAGGTGCGCGTCCGCCACCAGCTGCTCTGCCTACTCTGCACAACCTACTTGACGCAGTGGGTGGATACGAACCATTCGTAACATCGTCACTGCGATATATTCGGTGGCTCGGGAGGAAGATCAGTGATATGTGCAGTCGCGCGACTACAAATTATGCGCTTATGGCCGCAATGCTGGGACTCGTAGATGCTTTATCAGTCTCAATCCGCTTGCTCTCCTTGGCCAGTATCATGGACGATACGTGCCAAGAAGAGTTCATTTTGCACGGCGCACCTTCGGATATTGTGACAGCTTTACTTCAATCATTACCAGCTCTTGCTGGTACGAGGGTTAGTCTCTCGGCGGAAACCTCGAGTGCAGATAAATTCACTATGATGCTGGCGGATACCTTCGGTTATATAGATATGGCACTGTGCCAGTCAGACGCATGCATTCAAGCTCTATGTCAGGCCCTCGATGCTGGATTAATCCAGTTGGTACTGCACGCTGGGTTCCGCTGCCCGCAGATAGCCTCTGGTGTCCTCAAGCTCATTCCGCGATTTCTGATGTACCATCAAGTATTGCACCACTTCCAAAAAGCAATGGATCGAGCTCCCGATGCCACGGCTGGTCTTGGACCTTTTACAAAGAAAGACGATGAGGTGCAACAGTCATGGATTCTGGTCCAGCAAGCGGCTCGTCAGATTCTCAATATCTGCAGAAAAACCAGTCCATTACCTTTTTACGAACAAAAGTGTGCGCATGCTGAGGTATGTTCGGGGTTAGCTTGATCCAGTACGCCATAGGCTCATGACGTCTCCAGTGTACATATGACAGCAATGAACGCCCGCACTATCGGTGCTGTGGGTGTTTCGTCGCACGATACTGTTCCCGGGGTTGCCAGAGAAAAGACTGGAAAAGCAGACATCGTTCTGCATGTCCTGTTCTCCACTCAGCTGGTGGTCTGTCTCTCAGCTACATATACACAACAAGTACTGATCGACTTTTCAAAGGTCTTGACGGATCCAAACACATCCGCGGTAGCCTTCCTCTCATCATGCTCGTGGAGACTTTCAACTACTCGCTATACGCTGACCGAATACAAGAAGCCATGGAGAAAGCACGAAAGAAGTACCCAAGGGATATTGATCGTCTAGTACTGGAAACAGACCTTTCAGCTTACCCAGTCACGTTCTCTGCACGACCAGTTCAACAATACGCTTACATATTCGACCCTCGGTTCGATCCCGCTAGGGTCAAGGAGCTGAGGGGATTGCCCGGAAAGCATATCCTGATGGCCCTCAAACTCAGAGCAGGCCGAGAGGAATGCATAGTGCTCAGTCCGAGGGTGGGTCTTACTCTGGCTTTCCAGTGGCCGGCTGCCAGAGAAGAAGAAGCAGGTAACAGTGATCATGCTTGAATGGGGAGGGCCCGATACTCAACTGCCCTTTTTTTCTAGTTTTGTCTTCTGTTCAAGAAGCGCTGGTTTCACGCCTCGCAGTAGGCCCAGGCAACGTGATCAAATCGGGAGAAGGCTTCAAAGTGGTAGAATATAGACAGCAATCGACGACCCAACCCACGACTTCGTTTAATGAATAATTTAGTTCGCCTTATACCTGTTTGATGATTTAGTCGAGTAGGGAGTGCCACATACACGTCCATAGTTCATGCTCGTTGGCTCTTGCTCGGCCAATGACATCGTTCAAACGATGCAATTCGTATAGCAATGGTGCATGTAACGGTACGACATTATACAGTAACTTTTGACGCTTCCACAAAACAGTAGCGGGTAATATTAAAAGTGGCAATACCACCTTCATCATAATCATGTAACTCGAGAGATACTTTATTCATCAATGCATCAGGTCCCAATTCAACACCACCGAATCATCACCACATGCAGCACCCCAAGCACCAACGAAGCTTCGAGGCCATCAAACATGGTATCTAGAACGGCAAGAAGGCCCACAAAGGCGAGGAGGACCGGACGGGAGGGCCACAAAGATACTGCCGACAACGTCTGCAACAGCCCATCAACACAACGCTTGCTGGCAAAGGCGCTTTTACAGAAACCTACCTTCACAGCGAGAATGCAGGCTTTGAGCGTGCCAACCCAGGCAGTCTTCGGTGATCGCCACCGCAGGAAAGTAAGATACTCCACAACCAAGTCCATCGCGTCAGCCCGACGATCAGGAATCGGAGAAGGGAGACGGAGCATGGGACTTTTCCTATCCAACGCCTCGGCAACTTCTTCTTGCTTGTCTTCTGCAGGTGCAAGGGATTCATCAGGAAGTGTGTCCTCATTCTGAACGGCCGCAGATTCGTCGGGTTTTCGGCGCAGTGGAATGAGAGACTTGCTGGAAGGAGGGATGTATGGCGCCACAGGGTCAAACTGAAAACATGAACTATCAACAAGATCAAGCGCGAGAGGGTGATCGGCTTACTCGTCCTTCTCGCATCGCACTCACAATTCGCTCACACGAGGGTCTCAAAGAGGTGTTGATGCTCAAGAGGCCCTCGAGCAATATCAGGAACGAACGCGGGAGACGGCGGGACTCGAAAGAGGTTGCAAGCGCAGACGTTGATCGGAATCTGGGAGCTAGTATATCACAACTAGATCACGAGCGGTTTTGAGTTAACCGCACCCAGTATAGCCCAATATTTCCTGCTCTAGCTTGTCCATCTTGTCAGCTTCATCGTATGCAGTGGCTTCTCCTTCTGTCGCGTAGCGATAGGGTAACTTGAAGAAGAGCATCTTGTGCAGGATCATCCCGAGAGACCACATGTCGGACTTTGAGTCGATCTGGCGGAGAACTCTTGTATGGGGCGACGGAAGGGACTCCGGAGAGGCGTATTCAAGACTGTTGAAGTGAGCGGGCTGAAGTCAAGCGATGGCAACCAAATACTCACGTTCCCGTATTCCCCGATCGAGCGCCACTCGACCGCACCATATCTCGCGAGGTCCCAAAGTCCGATAACATTGCTCGAGGGCTGCACATAGCAATCTCGGCACTGGCACCACAATCGGACAAAACACACTCACATGAGTCTTCCTTCGTCCCAGGTCAGCAGCACGTTACCAGGTTTAAGGTCCAAATGAAGAATAGATTTATCATGCTTCAGATACCAAGCACCATTAGTACGCCAGCGCCGGAACATCGATCAGAACGCACCAAGAAGGCCAATCCGTGCGTGACGTCCGCAAACAAACTTTGTGCTTCCTCTGCACTAAGAAGGTGGACAGCTTTCCACGAGGGACGATTCCCGCGGCTATCATTTCTTTCCTCCATCTCTCGGCGTAATCGCTCGCGTTCCTCTGGTGGGGCACGCTTCATGGCACGGAATGCACGGATGCGCGCAGATGGCGTTGGATCGTCGGGGGCAGGCGATGATTCAGAGGATTGCATGTGTGGAAGCCCGATTGAGCGTCCCAGGCGAAGGCCGATGAAATCATCCAAACTAATAGCGGATCATCAGTGGTGATAGTCATATTCTTATACTCTAGGACGCTACCTTCCCCCTTCCGCCCATTGCATGAGAACGCTGTGCAGCCATGGTTAATCAATTATGATCGGTCAGTCTTCCGTACTTACTGTAGCGTAGGCACTTTCGGCCCAAACGCAGAAAACTGATAAGATTCTAGCCATGCGTGATGGTATGTTACTATATTGCGATGGTGGAGAGACTCGAGAAGGCGGATCTTGGTGGCACATTAATGTCAGTGTGCATGATATGTCAGCGTATCGCCACAGTTGCGAACCTCACGCAGGATGTTGAGCAGATACGAATGGGACTCTCCAATCGCGATTTTCTTGACTGCAAAATGACCTAAGATGCACGTTCAGCACATTAAACTCTAAACTGTCGCATGCAAAATGCTAACCAAGTGGCTCCCCATCAAGAACATGCTGCTCGCAGAACTTGAGAAATAGTCATAAAGGGTGCAGTACGATTCAGCAGACCTGGCAGAGATATACACTCCCATTCGCCCCCATCCCCAACCGATACTCTTCCTGAAAAAACGCCTTGAAGTAGCCTTCTGCCATAGCTTCTGGAGGAAAAGCACCCTGTCGGCTCCCATTGCCACTCGTAAGAGGGGGACCAGACGTCCCCGAAGACGTCTGATTTGCAGCAGCAAGAAGCTGGAAATAGTTTGATGCCCTCGAATGCGATCCAGAATCTGACCGAATATTGTCGGAAGAGCCATTTCTGTCGAATCCACTGGGAAGAGGGCGATGACAGTAGGGACACCACGACGAGCGTGAAAAGTCTAGTTGACCAGAAGATTTGGTTATCGAAAGAGCATGCGATGTTGGGTTATACAACACGATCTGATTAGAGGCTTGGAAGATTGGCTGCCATTCGGGTTCCAGAGGTGCTAACGCCACGACTGGCTGGTTTGGAGAGGCTGGTTGGCTTTCGTCGAACATGGAACACCGCTGAAACTAGTTTGTAGTCGAACAGCTGGATGGTCGTCTTGGTAAGAATTTGAAGTTACGTTTGCTAGCAAGACACTACCGAGTAATACGTCAAGTAGTAGCACCTGCACACGACTCCACAGTTGATGTAACAGCGCAGCACTGCTGCAAGGGGCCGTGTTCTAGATAATGATACCGCACAGGCTAAAGTAATGTCGGCTTCGCAAAGTAAATAACGAAAAGGCAGTTTCGAGCCTAAGAAGTGTTCAAGCAAGGTTGAAGCGATGATGGCATATCAAAGGACAAATCAAGCGCGCTAATATGGTGGTCATCGTCCCAAAAAGGAAGTCGAACTATGAAGAAAAAGAATTGCCGCACTGGCCAGAGCCGAACAAACGTTTTTCCATTGATTTCGCCGCTTGTTTCCGCCTACGTTGCTGCCCGTGGTCACCACGCCTTGTCGTCTTCGTTTGCTGTCGTTCTTTGATTTTTTCACAGTCATTCGGAGCTCAGGATGGAAGACGAATTGCATTACATAGAAGCGCGTCAACAACAAGGAGGACAGTCTCAGACGCAGAGCCAATCTCAATCTCAAACGCTATCTCAAACGCAGTCAGGCTCCGCCGTGTCTGGGTCCACCGTGTCAGGTTCACAAACTTCATCAGGCACTTCAGCCTCGTATCTATCCATCCCCCAATCCGCCCCTGCTGGGCTCCTCACTGTCACGCAACCTCCCCAGCAGTCGACCTCTTATTTCAAAGTCGCCCAGAACCAGTTCATCACGTTCGGATGGAATTTCAGCTATATCCTAGCCACGCCCACTCACCTGACCGTTTCCGCTGTCTGCGAAAACGGAAACACGTACCCGGTCGGGCCAACGGATGGCATTATTCCCGGAACCGCCACCAGTGTTGTTTGGGATCCGTACACGTACCAAACCACGCATCCTAACCTGCCGCTCGCTCAGGCAAAGTACACCCTGAAGATTTGGGGAGATGGGGGGCCTGACGCTGTACGCGAGCCGGGGGTGCTCACGCCCAACAGCGCGCTGCAATTCGCGCTGTATACGCCCCAGGCTTATACACCGATCGGCAGTGGTAAGTGCTGTCAACATAAGCGCCAAACTATTTTACTGATTGGACCGAATAGGCTGGTCATGTGCAGGCTGTTCTAGCGCTGTATCACAACACATTGCGCACCCCACATTCGTTGCCCTTCTCGCCACCTTGATGGTGGTGTTCATTTCCGGCTCAGCACTCTTGCGACGAATATAGGATACTTCATTACAGCACGTTTCAGTCAGTCTTCCACATCCTGAACATTCGATACGGACATTTTTGATTACAAAGAATATTGGCAGTCATTTCTTGATGGACAGATATTATATAGTTCATAATACACTCTGGATTGCAAGGAACTGATTTCTACGTCATTTGGGATTGTTATTTACCTTTGATCGCCGATCGCAACGTTGGGTATAAATAATATCACTTGGGTCGCTGATTGGCTGCGGTGTGGCGACCATGTTTCGACTAAATATGTTCCCACTGAAACCATCGGGTGCCTCTGTACATTGACAGCCTCGCACGTCCAACGCATGCTACGAGTCCGATCTCGAGCAAGCGAAATCCCATTTAACCCCTGGACTGTAACATATGACGTAGGTGGCTACTTACTACTACTACACCCGCCCTCACATCTCTGACAGTTCACTTCAGCTCTGACAGCTGTTTTTGCCGCCCAGCGCTCTCTCATGACGCCCAGCGCACTAATAAGTATATAATAGTCGCGGGAAGCGAAAACACAAGTCCACGTTCATTCCATGGATTGCTGTAGTCATGGCCTCTCAATGCTGTGAATCAATGTGGAATCGGTCTCCAAGGTTGCCATCAGTCATATACCACTTCTTACTCCCGAGCCTGGAGTCACCTGCCCGAGGACGTAGGGAGGCACAAGCGTATATATAGTTAATCTATATTAACAGGACAGCTTTCAGCATATTGAACTATCGGGCTCTCATTTCCTGGAACCGTTATCTTTCCTCGCTAGCGTCTCTCGTCCATTTCTCCTCCACCCTGTAGCCCCATGAATAAAACCGCAGTATAGGACTCATCCCTGGTCAGTACAAACCCCCACGTTCCAGAGAAGCTGATCAAACACGCAGGTGAGAGATTTTCTCACTCTTCCGTTGCTCACGTCGAGGCAATGCAAAATCGCCGTCGAAGCTCAGTAATTGATTGATTCATCAGATCGACTCTTCCCAGCAACCGCCATTCTCGATGGTTTCGCCTGCATCGCCGGGAAAGAGGGTGCCAGTCGCCACCGCTGATTTAAAAACAGAACCGATGGCGAAAACGCAAAAGGGTTTCTTTTCGACCCTCTTTCAGTCTTGTTCGCCCAAGTGGGCTTCTAAATCTGCGTCAGGGCGACTTGGGGCACCAGAAGGTGAGGATCGTGATTGTATGTCTTGTGCGAAGTAGAGACATTGATACTTGCGTCGTTTAGTACCCTCGCATACCCCCAACGAGCCACTGACACCTGCACACGACCTATCACGGGTGCAATCCGCTCCACAACCGATTCAAAACAAAGTTGGCGCTGTTCCTGACGTTCCTCGATTCAAGTCCATCAAAGACAATCTGCATGAGCTTGGGCTTACGACTCCTGTTGTCCATACGCAACCTCAAGTGGCGGGCAGTGAGGCAGTGCTGTCTCAGTTAGACATGGCAGGATCCCATCGGGGGGAAAGTTTCCTCCAACACGCGCTATCGCACAACACAACTCACGCGTCGCCCAAGTCAAGGCATGAATCGTCTCGAAGGAACGCATCTATGGCATCAGAACACGCTATAAACATCGAGCTGCCAGTTCTGAATATCACTTCTGCCAATATACAATCCGACCCATTACCTTGTCCGAGCAGTAGCCAGGCTGGTCGTGTGGACCCAGTTGATAATATCACAATTCCTGTGTCTACTGCCCATGATAAAACTCCGCCACCTGTTCAAGGTGGCAGTAACATTTCAAATAGAGAGCCACCCGTCCCATCGTCACCATCTGCAGCAAGTCGCTCATCCACACAGTCAAGACGGAGTCGCACCCCTTCATCAGGCAGGCCTCGGACAGCCCCTGGCCGCTCTAGCGAGCTGAGCAGGCGAAATTCTACAGCCTCTGGGCGTCCGCAGCGTCATGTACCTGAAGAGCCAGCTTCGTTGTTCCCCGTAGACGAGGGATTTTTCGGTCGTCCCAAAATACCCCCACCACTCAAGATCATTCCGAAAAAGGGCAAGAAGCACCAGAGAAACCAGACTCTCGCCTCCCCACCGCCAACCATGACCCATGAACAACCACTTACGCGAGCGCTAAGCACACGCTCCCACATAACACGTCAGGCGCCCGCTTGGCTGGCCAATGAGCCTGTAGGATTGTTCCCCATACCCAACGATTTGCCGTCTGCCAAATCCGTGGCTCTCACTAAAAGACCCTCCGTTCTCTCACGCAGCAGATCTAATCCACCTCCGCCGCTCCCGTTAGATAATGATCTCGAATTCCCACCATCGCTCTCGCGCATACAAGCGCCCAACGAGCGATCACTATCACGGATCGACACACAAACGACAGTCACTTCGCAGCAGACGCAGTTCTCCCCCTTTTCGACCCCTGAGTCACCTCCTGCGAGATGGGCGTGGACGCCTCCTTCGAGCTGGTCGGGACCTTCCTCGGCTGTGTCGTCTGAAAGCGGGGATGGCTCGCATGGTAGCAAGAAGGTGACGTTTTCTTCGATGGCTCGGTTACGGAGACCAAAAAGTTCATCTCGGTCTGTTGCGTCGATACCGCAGCCTCCATACTCACATCCCAACACGTCATCGCCGAACCTCAGTGGGACTGGGACGACCAAACATGGCAAGGGGCGTGCAGTACGAGACAAAGGTGACAGCACGGGTGTCATGGTTAAAATGCAGGGACACGACGGTGACTGGGAGGAGGCGGCGTTGCAAGACGTTATTCCTTGTCTGAGAGAAATGAAGAGTTCATAGTTGGGTGGAAGCAGGATCGCATAATGGGCCGTGTGATGATAGGTTTGCCGATAAGAACAGTTGTACTAATATCCCCCGTACCACCGCATTGATTACTTTTACATTTTGTTTTTACGATTGATATACACGAAGCTTTGAAGAGACGACTGTTATTCTCGGGGTAGGACCCGATCCCGATTTGTCGAATCGCGTGTATGATCTGCAATTTGAAACAAAGTTCTGGCTGTCCGTTGATTGCAAATTCGGGACCAGATGACACTACACAGCTTTGTGCAAGGGCAAGGGCTTCGCATATGCGTAGTCTGAACTGAACTCCACCCCCCGTTCTCCCTTCGAGACGGGCACAAATGCGGTACGTTCATCGCAAAAGGCGACAGGAGCCCAGGGTCGACTTTATCGCAAGCACTTGCCTTCGGTGGCGTCACTGGCAAGACGATGCAGGCTTACATAAACTGTGCTGTAAAGAGGGGGTCTAGATTGAACTATTGATGCATGATAGCCAAATCGTTATCTTTATCATCCGCAGAACGGGGGCAGTACGACTCGAGCTCTCTGACGTTGGAGCCAAGTGTCGCGGGAATGACAGTTGCACGCCGGAGTTGGAATACGTCGCCTGTCCGCAGTCAAAATTCGAGTCAGAGTTACTTGCTGTATACGCCAATCATTAATCATTCGATTCATAATCTTGAAAAGCCATGCATGTGATATTCCGTGATTGGCTTTTTGTTCGATCTGCACGACTTTTTAATATTTTACATGTGAGTTGCCTGCAGGTGGTTGCTTATGAGAATCTGTCAAGTTACAGATCACAGTGTAACGCAGCAACCAACATTCATTCAGCCGAGCATGCAATGAGGACGTACCGGAACCGACATATCGTGGAGGTTGGGATGGGTATTTTGTTAATTGACCTTCAGTTACCTTGAAAACCAACTTGGCACACGAGCATAGTTAGCCTGAGCGGGTAAAATCGGAATCACGACGTAATGTCAAACAATAATGATTGCCAGACTGGAAGAGCCCTGATCATGACGCCCACTGGCCACTCAAGTCATGATCAATGGAGGCTTCTGAAGAATAGACACAGCTGCGTGGGCGGCGCCTGAACTCATGCTACTGCGGAGTATTACGCTGTGTTAAATTTTGGAATTACGTAACACTTGTTGGGACCTACAGCGGCTTAAGCTTGACGCCAAGACCCCGAACTCTCCCGAACAGCATCAATCATTGTCGCACCACTCTTTCTTCACTTTATTCACTTTTCCCGTCACCCGCTGTCCTCTGCAGCTGTCCTAGACTTGTAATGGACTGGTCACTGCTGAGATAATGATGTCCTAGAGCCCCTTTGTGAAGGCTTCTCGCGACAGGAAATTCCAGTGCAACTACAGCACACTCCACTCACGATCTAAGGCCACCATGAGACCGAACCTAGTGCTTGGACCGACTGCAATCCATTTTCAAGCATATATCCTAGGGTGTGCGTGATCCCCATGTGCGTTTTCAATTTATTATATGTGTATGTGTATATCCTCAAATTCTGTAATAGGAAGTCTTTGTACTTCCTGATGCACTGATCATCAGGTTCTGTGCTCTCCATGCTACCACGCCCACCGAGTGCTTGACTTGCTCCTAAGGTCTTCTTGTAATCCCATTACGCCCCTTTTACTCAGCGATGTACACGGGTTAATACATCTCAGACTGTTGTTCGTGCAACCACGTCCCAGCCTGAGGGCAGTGACTACTGAAGCGGTACACTCCTCCGCTTCAACTTTACGTATAATCCCCCATTGTTAGGCTGAGTTCGTCAGCCTACCAACGAAAATCCTGCCCCCCCATCCTCGTTCTGGGGTCTGCCACCTGGTCCGACCTTTCTTTCACGGTTTTCTAGAGGAAGCCCGTACCTACGTCGGCACTGAAATGTCACAGCCCCCGGACGCCTTGTACCTTTGGGGGGCACCATTCGGCACCAGTCTCTGCTTCCGCCGCTTCACCCTCCGAATCTGCCACATGCGCTGTTTTGGGATGTATGCGCTGCACTGCTTTAATTGACCATTTTACCGACTCGAAGCTCTTATTTCGTAACATTCCGTGGCCCCGTAAAAATCCACTCGTGTGGCGGTGGCTATTGATATCCTTTAAATCACGGACTGTCCAGATTCCCCCTCTTGTCTTCATACCCCATCTCTTCCACCCTCATGATCTCCCCTCATTCATTTTGAACGATCACGGGCTCTGTATCTTAACTCACCACTCAAAGCGCCACTGCGATGAATAATAGCTTCCCTTCCAACGCCGATCAGGAGGAGGACGTCTTCACCGATCTCGGTGGCGCACATGGGTATCCTCTTGGATATCCACCGCAGACTTATATGGACGACCAATGGCCCCAACCGTTACCACAACAGCACGACAGTCATGATATGGGGGGAACAGTCGATGGTTTTTTGGGTTTCGACGATGATCAAGTGCGTCTGCTATTCCGTATCAGTTGATCTAATTTTTTAACCCTCCCCACTCAGGCCCCCTCCACCACGGAGTTCGAAGGAACTGGACATGCTAACGACTACACGTATGCCCCCCAGCCTCACGCGCCACAAATGTATAGCTCCCTCGCAGGTGGCGTTCCGCCCAATGTACCAGTGAGTTACTAGGTGGATGCGATGAGTACCATCGCTGACGATGTCTTCTAGTTTCCACAGCATTACTTCAATCAGC
The DNA here is from genome assembly GCA_011800875.2 of Suillus brevipes Sb2. NCBI lineage: Eukaryota > Fungi > Basidiomycota > Agaricomycetes > Boletales > Suillaceae > Suillus > Suillus brevipes. The sequence goes on along the minus strand of JRHT02000041.1, from coordinate 62,809 downwards.
TCCCGTTCCACGGCATGACTGACATGGATTATCTGTACCCTTTCAATACCACAATGTCGGGTCCTGCAGCACAGGAGCACAGCAGGAACAGTTCTGTCGGACCGCCCCTCTCAGAACACCAATTCCATCTGACCACGACATTACCCCCCGCCCCCCCTACGGAGCTCACAAGCCCGATGACGTCAAGTATGGGAAGCAGTCCACGGTACAGCCCGATGGCAACGTCGCAAATTAGCGGTCCCTCGACGCTAAGTGCGTTGAATACAAGCGGTGTGACCGCGCACAGCCACTCCCCAGCAACGCCCCTAAACAGGGCGTCTCAGAGTCCAGGCTACTACGGTCCGGAGTCGATGACAGGAACGGGCTCGCGGCAATCCCCAATCTCCCCTACACAAAAGCGGCCTTTGGAATATTCAGCTGATGATTCGCTGGTATGTAATTTCAATTTTTGTGGGGATGTCATTAACAGCATTGTGCAGCATGGACGGAGGGTTACACCGCGTCACACCAGCGCCTCTGACGTCCACTCCTTGCCGTCGGCCGCAGGCACTAGTACGACTGCTCTGTCTATCTCATCAGGTGTTCCTGGCCGAGGTCCGACGATCCCCCAGCGGTTGTACAATGTAGGAACCACACATGCTTTTCATTTCACCACCGGAGGTGGAATGCCAGTCGTTTTCAACGTCGCAGACGGAACCGGCATCCCTTTGCAACAGTTGCTGCATCGGCAGGCAATCCACCTCCAGGCACATGATGAACGCATTTTGGACATGTCCGGGGATACGATCTCCATTCGCATCGAGGTAAAGGATCCGTCTTGTTTGAAGTTATCGTCAAGCGATGCTTACGAAAAAATGATGTGATCTATCAGTGGCCTGGATACCCATCATACACAAAGCAGATAGCTTCTAAAGATTGGAAGAAAACAAGGTCGCCTAATACGCGCGAGAGGTTGGCGATCAAGGTTGCGGAGGCTGTCAAATCTTTCTTCAAGGTCAGCCTATCATACGCGCTGCTTTTGAAGTTTGCTCACCCCTAAACAGAAGCATGCCAATACTCCTTGCAATGCCCTGCATTCGGAATGGCGTATCGGTTCTAATGGCATCCGCGTCGAGCACCTCGTGCTTGTCTCGCTCCACCGCGTATCACAGGGCAGTTGGCAGCCCAAACTGTGCCTGCTTCGTGATGATGCCCAGAACTGATATACCCCCATCGTCTGATATGTACGCCCTTTCACCCTCCGGCTACTTTTTGATTGACACATGTCCTCGCAGCTGTCATCAAGCATTTGTCCCGCTTGCCTCAGCATCCTGATTTTTATATTGGACATTGAGCATATCATTGCATTAAACCATCGCATCATCAAGCATCTCATCTCTTCTTATTTGCTCATTGTTAAACACTACAGCTGGTCTTCATAGTATAGTATCATTTTCAAAGGCATCTGCATTCGAGTGCTTACACGCTCGACATCATTTATATACCCATTTGTGGATCTGGAAGTGACATTATCATTGTTTTTTCTTTCTTATATATATTTATGTAACTGCATGGTTGTTTGTTGGTCCGTAGGTTTATCCTAGATGATTTGTACATAGATACTCGTTCTGAAATTCTGTTGAAGCGTGATCGCGTGATCACTTGTAGAGGAGCCTCAGCAGGAACACCGCGGGGTGGGAAACAAGATATCTACCCAGCTCCGATTGGACTCCGATCTTCGATAAGCAATTGATAACATTTTTCTTCTGGAATCAAGAGTTTCATAAATACAAATTCAATTTCCGGCGAGTTCTTCAATTGCAGCCAAGTTCAAGCCTCGGCCTGAACTTAAGTTAGGCCTGCAGGTTGCACCGTAACCCGTATCACAACAGCTCCAAGACCGCCTCTGCAACTATCGTGACCATAGCTCACCCCATCCGCCATGGCTCAAACACAACTCGAAAGCGCCCAGCGCATCGGCTCACTCTTTCCTAAACTCACATTCATGCTAGACCAAGGAAAACAGTTCGGACCCCGCATCGGTAGGCTGTGCTTGACACGACCGTCCGACACTCCATCCAACCATATCATCAACATCCGAACGCCCAATTTTCTCATCGGAACATCTCGCGGTGTAATTCCACATTTTTCAAGGGACCATGTTCATTCGGCGAATGGCATCAGCTGGATCAACGTTCCTTTTGAGTCTTTGTGAGTTGTCGATTTACCCTTTCTGTCTCTTCGTGGTGAATTAACGCTTCGGATCCGCGACTTGAAGCCTCGAACAATCTCCCCCGATACCCACTTATCAGCCGGGATCGCAGCCCCTACACACTTTCCTAGGATTCGACACCTCAAAACACATCGTGTCGCTTTCGCTTCGCGACCCCCTGGACGCCCGAGAAATGCCTGCAAACGGAAATGCGCATGTTTCAGCTTCATGCATGCGTGGCGTGAGGAAGGTGATTATTCTTTAATCAAGGTAGAGTCTCCTCTGCCAGAACTTTTCAATTTCAATTTTTTAGGTCACGCCTGCAGATTGGCGATCTTACGTTTTGACGATGCAGCCTGATATCGCTTTTGCACTCTGTGATACGCCGTTTACTGCGGCTCCGCACTCGCAGAAACGCTTGGTTAAAAGCATCGAGCGTAGTGCGGCTTGGCTTGCAGATCTGTTGCGTCCTGTTGAAAATACGACGGATGACTCACCCGCGCCTACTTTGAATGTCTTCGTACATATGGCTGGTGGTACTTCGACATCTGCAAGGAGAGCCTTTTCGCAAAGCCTCATGGAGTCGCTTCATGGGCTGGAAGCAAATGCCGTGAAACCTTTGCTATGTTTGGATGAAGGAGTAGCTGGATATGCATTTGACCTAGCTGCCTTTCATGTTAGACCGGTTCCTCTCTCCCATAGCGATAGGGGCGGAGGCATCGAAATCGCAGAAAACTCTTTGGTTCTACAGAACTCGGAATCATTAGCTCAAACGTCAACACCGGATGCGGCTGGTACCCCTACCTCGCTCTCATCCAGCATAATCGAGCCTCTTTCCTCCCTCTCCTTGTCCCCGACACTGGATGAACTCCTCCGTGCATCGTTAGATCCCCTCCCAATCGCAAAGCCACGCCTTGTGACTGATGTCCGATCCCCTCATGAAATCCTGCGTTTGATCAGAGATATCGGAGTCGACGTATTCGATGCGGGATGGGCAGTAAAAGCAGCTGATATCGGGATAGCTCTCGATTTTATTTTTCCGGTGCCCAGCGGGCACGACAGTGGTCCAGACTATCGCAAACGAGAGATTGGCCACAATCTGTACGATGCGAAGTACGCTCACGACTTTGTCAGTTTGACAAACGCCTTCCTCGCTGGACACGATACAACATCTTCGTCTGAAGCTCCCGTCTGCCCCTGCATTGCATGCTCTCCGGTTGCCCCCACGTCTCCTATCCACCATAGCAGAATTGACGTTCAGTCGCACCAAGCGGATACAGACGACGACACGAGCCGGGAACAATTCTTACCTCCTTTCACACGAGCCTACCTGCACCACCTTCTACACACCCACGAGATGTCCGCGCATACACTCCTCGTCGCACATAACGTCGCTATCCTTGATGCCCTGCTGACTGGAGTACGCACGATACTTTCGGGTTATGATGATCAAAATGAAGCAGCGGCCGTTTTTTCCCGAGAGGTGACAAGGTTTGAAGAGGTTTATGATGGGGCTATGTCGGTGTTTCATACTGCTCGGGATAACTGGAAGGAGGTCAAGTACGCACGGGGGAAAGGGAGATTGGCGCGGGAGGCACAGAAAGACAAGGATGTTCGATCGGTACATTCTACTGAAGTAGAAGTACAGTAGGTTTCGGTGTACGTCGGGAACATATCGCGTTATCGCGGTGCATACATACTCCTACTGGGTATTATCAGGAAGACGGCAGATGGCTTTGATTGTTGCAAGGGTCGTGTCTAGGATGACATAATCATATGTTCAACCTTTATCGTCATTCTGTATGAGCACAAAAGGGTACTTCGCGTTTCCTCCTTCAACTTCGGGCACGTCAAGACCATACCCCACATTCATACCTCAGTCCCCCAATACCAAAGAGACATTCGATCACAAAAGTTCTCCTGAAAAAGGAGACGAGACCCGTAGCGAGGAACCGCCCCACGATGAAGAGCGTGTCAAACGACTTCACAAGGAACGAGAGCTCATAGAGACAAGCGAAATAGAATGGGTTCGAGGCGGCGGAGTTCTGCGCGACGCACAAGGGCGCCGCGATAAAGCCCGCACGGAGCACATACGCGCAGAACTCAAGCTGCAAGAAGAAGAAAAAGCAAAAATGAGCAGATGGAGGGAATACGACGAGCGGTGGAAGGCGCTAGCCGCGTCAGACAAGGCTCTCGCATTCGCCAATATCCCATGGCCGCTTCTGACAGCGCCTTCCTCGCGAGATACCAATGCTTTCACGCTCCCTGCCATTTCAGAGTTCCTGTTTGAGTCACTTTCTGTCCGGGCTAACAGTGTCACGAAGAAGAGTAGGATCCGCAGTTCGTTATTGCGGTGGCATCCTGACAAGAGCTCGTTGGTCGTTGGCAGGGTTGTGGCTGAGGATGTGGATGCTGTGCGGGAAGGTATTCATGCGGTGTTTCACTGCCTCAAGCGTCTACAGGATGACGAAAGAGATCATCATAATCCCGTGTAACAATTACATGCCCGTAGAAATCAGTAAGTTAATTTACCGTTTTGATTTCATCTTGTCCAATACGCTCCTTCAAAGAAATGATCAGATGCGTTCAATTGGGTGATAACGACCGGGCATGATTACTCCGAATCATGTTGAGATCATCATGCTAGCACATGGAATTCTTGATCTCTGATGAAGTGTTCATCAACAACATTAATCCGCGTACGATTTTACTAGTGCTGCCACTTTGATCCTATCAATATCCCTGGATACATATTCCCTTTCTACTTCGGATATCATCCCTGTAAGCGCTGGATTGTGCTATATCAAGTACTGCACGAATGCGATCGTTATACGTCCACCAACTTCCCGGAACCCCTGCTCGCTCACTCCCATGACCCTAGTCTCGAATGATCCCAGTTGGTGGCCAATCATCAACGCAAACCTTATCGGCAGCTATTTTACTGGTTCGTTCAGAGTCAGCTGCATGATGGTGATGTCAATTTAACTTTGGCTGCGATTGCACAGTTGCTTCCTCTGTTGCGCTAATATACGATTGGGGTGAGACAAAAAACTGAGTATCAAAGAGCCATTGATATCCTTGTAATATTTCCAGCACTTACGTTCGGACAAGAGGTAGGTCGATCCATCACTATCACTGGGACATCCAACTCACTTAGAATTCTGTTATAGATTGAACTGATCTGGGTGAGCGGACAACCACATCAAAAGAACGATGTGGTGAAACTGCAATTTGTTCACGACAGAGGCAACGCTTGTCCCTGATGACCTTTCTCTATCTCAGTGTATGTATCTCGTGTTTTAGTATTCATGTTTAGCAAGTCCAAGCTTTGCTGACTACTATCCTAGGTGCGCTATTTTGGAATAGTATATGCTGTGTACGTTTGAAAGTTTAAGCCATTGATGTTGCGCTCATTACCTGGCTCTTACAATCAGGGTCAACATATTGAGTATGTCTCCTCGCATATACTTTGTTTCTTCTTGTGACTGGCGGCATACAGTGAATGTGAATGTTCGGACAATTTATACGACAGATACAGTGAGCGTTCCGCACTGATGCTTTCTAATTCCCTTAAGACAACTGAAATACTATGCAGGGGTGAGTGAGATTCTCGAATAACTCGTTAATTCAACATAACGTTCGGCTCCCACAGTTGTGAGTGTTTTTCGAGCCTGTGATCCTCCAAAGCTGATAATTGGATTTGTCAGGCCTTATCGCAATTGAGGTACTTGATTGGACGACCGACATTGTAAATGCAATACTGGGCGGTGAGCTATACACCTCTGTCATATTAACTTGACTGAAGCGTCATGCAAGTCATCATGATCGTTCGGTTACATGCTATGTATCAGCGATCCAGAAAGGTGCTGACATGTCTCGTTGTAATCTTTGTGGCCATCAGAATCGTCTGCGCAGTGATGGGCGGTTTTAGGATGATGCAGAGTTATGCGGGTAAGTTTTAATTATGTATAAAACACCCAAGCGCATCAGGCTCATTGACAAGTACCAGAGGAATTCGTTCTCTCCGGCACCTATATGTGCTTGATTGGCTTTCATGACATGGGGGAATACCTATTTCTGGATTCCATTGCTTGGACACTTGCTACTGTATGGGAGGTTCTTGCTCTGTGTCTCGCAGTCTGGGTTGCTGTAAAGCACCTCCATGAACTACGACAGCACTCAACAAGTAGTGTTATTGTGGACTGTTTTACGGCCTTGATGAAAACTCACGTGAGTTACTTTGTGAGGTAAGCTCAGTGTGGACGTGGTTCTCTAGTTTTTTTTGCTGAAATTCTGTACACGCAAGCTTCGTCGCAGTTTCTTGTTTTGAACTCAGTTTTTTGTCTCCAACGCTCTCTGCGGTATGTCGATCTGTCATCGACCTCTGCATGCAGTCATGATTCATCATGTATACAGAACTTTAACCTCCTGGAATCCCAAATTTATGCTGGTTTCACTCAAATCTTCCTAATCGCGCAGATGTTTGTGCTGGGACCACGCCTCATCCTTAGCATTCGAGAATATCACGCTGAGCTCGTTGCCGACTCTGACGCAGCAACCGCTATGACTTCAATCGCTTTCCAGGAGCGCGTCCATGTGGCAACTAGCAGTAGTGTGTAGCGCGGGAGATGCTCGATATGATTTACAATCGACAGGATCTTGGTCTGTAGCCTAGAGGAGACGGGAGAATCTCTTTGTATGTATTTCAAGTTTTGTCATGATACTTTACCAGTGTTGCAGGAGCGTTATTGATATCGGTTCAACATCCTATGATCCAAATGATCAGCGCCCAGTTCACGGTGGTACACGGAATCTGGTTTCCAGCGTAAGCCCCCTTTAGTTTCGCTCGTATCTTCCTATGAAACCTCAACCATGGACAGCTGGTTGAGCGCAGAATATCAGAGATTTGGCCGGTCTGGGGCAGCAACCCTAACGAAGGACTTTAATTTCTGGGTTTGGACGACCTGTGCCTTGCTTAATTGTCTGGCCAGCATCGCCCTGAGATATTATGGTATCACAGGCACCTCATCCTAAGTTCGGACTCCCAGTGAGGAAGGGTTAGTACGGAACTCAGAGTGTCCTCTGAAGACCATCATCGCCTGCTTACTCACTAGACGTGCGAAGCAGTACTGATATTACTTGACAAGGTGGGGCGGTGAGATATCCACACGGTGGTGACACAGCTAGATCCCATTATTTAAAAAGTCAAAGCATGCGCGCAGCCAGGACATCCCCCAAATGGGTACGTTGACTCTCTCCACTGAAGACGTTTGCGAGACTGTCATCACCGGCACCAACGAGCAAGGTCAATTCTTGTACAGGACAAACACTCCATTCGCCTTCTTTAACACCACGACGATCCGAAAAGGTCGCGAGGTCATTGCAGAGATTGAGTGGCACTCATGGTCTTCATCAAAACTTCGGTTTAATGGAACTGAAGTAGAGACTCAGAATTTCATTCCAGCTAGGGGCTACTTAAGGCGGTAGGTACTTCCTATCACGAGTTCCGGATCGTCTGAGTGACTTTCGAATCTTTGACAGGAAGTACGTTTTTACAGGTCCAGATGGTCGTTCCTATCGCTGGGACCTGCACCGCAGTGTAGTGGTCGTTAGTGCACTTCCACTTCTTTTGTTGTCATGATACTCCGGTTCTCACATTTCGATTCTAGCTCTCGCGGAACGAAGAGCCTCGAACTGAGGTCGCTCGCTATCATTGGGCGACTCTCGGAATTATAGGAAGGAAACGCAAAGCCACGCTGGAGGTGTCACCTGGGGTGGCTCATATGATGGACACCATCATCATAACATTTATCTATGTCGAGAAAATTCGACGGGACAAAGAGCGGGGACCTGATCCTGTGCCCTAGATAGTTGTCCACTGATGCAAATGTCAATAATTGATGATTGATTCTCATTTTAAGGTCACAGATCACATCTGGGCATATACTGTAAGCCCTACTACTACCTGACTATCATTGAGTGCTACGGCACGTGCTCTTCGCTTTGGTTTTAGCGAGGAAATCGAACTCAAGTGAGCTGTCACTAGAGTCTCAGTGAATTGATATGCAATACTAGTTGTACACGAATAAAGTAGGCGTCAAAAATACAAGGAGCACGCTAATGTCACACCAGATGGAAGAGAAACTGAGCCCAGGCGATGAAGTACAGGGTATCATTAAGCAGAAAACTGGAAAAACGAAGAAATGAATTCTGATAAGCAAACACACGAGCACATGCAATGGGCTTATAATCGAAACGCCAATTAGGTGGTGTCTGCCCAAAACTTGCGGCGCCATCTACCTGATGGAGGAAGCGATACGACTCCATAATGATAACAAAACTATGACTTAGGGTTACAAGTGTATTTCTTCGAATATAATTCTCAAACAAGGTTAATTTTACTCGGGCGTAGGCTAGCCGCGTATAATCACAAAATCACTGATGTCGGACCTTGTAATACTATGTCGGTAGTAAAAAGTGTGATTCAGCCTTGTAATTTGAATACTGGAGGCGCCTGCATTTAGGGGCCGGTCGGCTGTGGTAGTACCCTGACAAGAGCTCGCCAGTCGACAGATTCGTAGTTGATGAAGTGTTCGAGTCTTCAAGAAGGTATTCAAGCAATCTCAAGCGTCTGCAGGATCTCTAGAACATGAGGAACGTGTATTAAGTGAGAGAAAAAAAGCAAGAGCAGACAACGCGTGTTGAGGTTAGTAACGTCAAGCGAATCCCCAACGTCACGTTCGAGTATGTGGCCACTTCGGGGCGGAATTTCAAGTAGAAGTAGCATGATTTTCTACAGCCTCCCGTGCGGCTTCTGCCCAATCCTGCTCGCGTACACCAAGTTCAACTCCTAGTATGGTCTTGTTGAATGTCGTCAGAGTTAGGCCATGAGGTTGGCGAATGTGTGACTCCCAGCCCTCTGGGAGTCGCTCATGATGAAGGAAGCTATGGAGGTGGTCCACACGACCTCCAAAGGCAGTGACTAGAGTCGCAGCACTGAAGGAACGTTCAAAAGTGTATTTGAAAATGGATGATGCAATAACGTACTTTGTGCTCCCGAAGATCTTGTGGATAAAGCTGAGAGAGAACTCTTTGTTGACTGCACGCGCAACTGCACGCCGCTTGCCGAGCATCCTAGAGAGATCTTTGGTGGTGATAACAGCATTGCCGTTTTTGTCCTCGCCGGTAGCCGCCGCAAGTAGTTCTTCAATGAAAGGCACGTGTTTTATCGATTGGTCAGGTTGAAAAGCACTGTCGAGGCCTAAAAACAAATTATTTTGACAGACAAAAACAAATGTATCAACACTCACGTACGAGAGAGCCGTCGTGTTCGATACCATTGTGCAGGTCAAGTTCTTCCAGATCAAATATATCCTCGCTGTAGCTTCTCTTAAGCATGTGGGCGGCAAAGTGCGGCACAAATGAGCAGAAGGTAGGACTGAAGTTGTATGTTGCCCGGATATGGTAGCCAACCTCGACAAACGAGATCTTGCGGCCACTGCGTGAGATGATGCCTGGGGTTTAATGTTGTCACACCAATACTGCCATCTACCCTTAAGCACCGAGACTGGCAAGATCACTCACCATGGTTGGCCATCGCATTGAGCGCAGGGCAAGAGCAACGGGAGTCGGTCTCATTGGGAGGCCTATACTCGGGCCAGTGCCCTCCATAGCCTGGGTGGCCCTCGGGGGTGACATGTCCAATGCGACGGTTCCTTCTGACGAGATTGGAGAGTGTGAGGAGGATATCCCAAGATAGGATCCCGACATCGAAGAAAAGACGGGACACGCTGGAGAAGAAGCCCATTCTACTTTCCTTGTGTCGATGATATGTATGTCAAAGGTGATGAATGAAGAGATGAATAGGTACGCTTCACTGTGAAGCTTATGTACATACAGGAACCGAATAACGTACCTGGTGTCAGGACTGACAGACAGGGTTCTGTCTCCCGCCGCCATACGTACCACACTCAACGCCTGGCCTGTGGAGTCACATGTTCCCTTGAGTACACACCAAGACTGATGCTAGAAGGGCCGAAAATTAGCGGCAGACAAAAGAGCTTGGTAGTCTATGCATGGTTAACCAGACCGCGGACAAAGCCTAACCCGAAGGAACTAAAAGGAGGACTTGTGTGATGGTCCTTGCTTCCAAATCAGTGGTCTGACTGCGGCATAGGCTTCATCGAGGTTCTCCGATGAATATCAAGGGTTCAACGTTCAGAATTCGCGGCAGTTTCGGTGAAGATTGAATATTGAAGTTGTAATCTTAGGCCCCGGCGGTGTTTCGTGTTTGGAAAGCTGGAGGTACCTGAGTTCGAGAGTGGCAGTGGCAAGTCTTCTCACCATCTAGATGCTGTCCGATACTGCCGCGGAACAAACAGTCCGTTTTTTCGACATCAAATTGAGGTACAGAGTCACCGAAGGCCCAAGGGTCAGTACTAGTCGCCGATGTGTCCATTGTCCAAGCGAAAGTGCCTTTGAGTCCAAATATGCACATCACGTGATGCAAAATCGGCGTTTTCTTGGGTTCCTTCACTTTCAAGTTTCGACGATAGCGAGCATGGCGGCAGCAAGATGCACGCCAGGGCTTGCTTCCACCTCATACAAGCTCCCTTCCATTACTTCAACATTGTCATATAAAGGGCACCATAATGGCCGCTGTTTTTCATCCACCTGTCGACGAGCAGCCCACTCGCGCGATCACTACGCGACCCTTGAAGTCCCAATCACAGCGACGAAAGCTCAAATAAAGGCATGGATCACTCTCTTCGTAAAGGATCTGTCCCTCATGATGCTTATAATAGACACACTTCTACCAAGTGAGACATTTTCACTGGTAGCACCGGATGGCTGCTGACGGACCACGTCGACCCTTAGCTTAGCAAGAAATACCACCCCGATGTCAACCAGGACAGTACAGCACGAGGGAAATTTCACGCAGTGAGTGAAGCTTACGCAGTGCTCGGGGACGATCGGAAGCGGTACGTCTCAAAGCGCTCACCCGATATGCTGACCTGATGACCTGATGGCAGGCGAGCATACGATCGTAGTATCCACCACGCATCACCGTCGCAACCATCCTCTCAGCACCCGCAAGCTACTACAACACGTTCCTCCAGTCATTCAGGGTCACGTAATGCATGGCAAAATCATCCACGCCAGCATCAGCACCGTGACCCTAAGTCCAGCCATGCGCATGACCCAAATGCAACCTATGATCACCCATGGGAGCATGCTCGTGCAGGAAAATACACGTATTATCAGCCTCCCCCGGGTGCTCGGTCGCGCACGTCATATACTTGGTCGCATACAGATCCATTTTCCAGCCCACACGTCCAACGAGCGACCGGTCGTAGGTCTGCAGATCCACCACCAGGACCAAGCCCGTCTAGTGGCAGCAATGAAGATACGAGTAGAGGACCACGACCGGAAAGAACGCAAACGGCCGAGGACATGGTTGCAGCAGAGAGTGTTGTAGGGCGTGTGTTTGTGGTGTCTGGACTTCTAACTTTCATGTTAGTGATAGCCCAGTTTGCGGGCGCACCATGGGGCGGTGCGGGCGCATGAATTAGCGTGTTGTACCCACTTTGGCGAACTGCGTCGAAACTCATGCTGTAGCATTCCGCAATGATCTGATGCATCAACTGTCTGTCTACGCTACCTTCGTTGTGCGGGTATGTAATCCGTATCTACTATGCATTGTCGCAGACATCATCAGTGTGTAGCGTACGGTCTTCTACGCATCCCTGTGATGCACTATTGTCACCCTTGTTATTCTCTTGCGGTAATCGCACTAGAAAAGCCCTGGTATATCCAATTGGCCTCGCGAGGACTCAATCCATATATTCCATAATTTTCATTACGAATCCCGTTAAGACCACGATGATTAGTCCCCTGTCGAAACTGTTTAACGAACTTTGAGTTTCTTGTCTGTCATGAGAAGGTATGGCTTCCTGGGGAGAGGGCGAAGCTGCCTGAGCTTGCAACTTCTCCTTCTCCCTTTCCTTCTCCCTATCTCGCGTTATCTTGTTCATCGCCGTCCAGTATCCAGCAGGTGGACGATAGAACGTCGTCGATGAGCCTGACCTGATTGGGTTCCAAAAAGTGGGATCAAGCGGCCGGGGTGAAGACGGAAACCGTTCCTCCGTTAACTGGTCTCGCAGTCCCGTGATAATAGCAGAATGCAGCTGCTCTTCTTGATCATATTTCCGTCTGCGACGACGTTCAGAACCACTGAGTATACTACAGTTCGCCAGGTCAAAAAATAAAGCGCACCTCAACTTCTTCTTTCCGAGCACAGCATAAGCCTCCGCAACCCTCCTGAAAATTTCGGGGGAATTTGGATCTTGAGAGACGTCGGGATGATGTTCCCTGCTCAGCTAAGCGCACGTCACTTCAACGATATGCATCAAATATGACCAAACCACACCTCGTAGTACCTTCGCTGTGGTACCGTATCAGACACTAGAACGAAACATCGAAGTAGGATCGAAGACTAACTTTAATTTGGTCCTGCGAAGCATTTCTCCACAACCCAAGTGCGGTATAGTGAACCCACCGTTCCGTCACGCATCCTTGAGTGGGCTTGGGTGGTGCAGTATTGGGTGGTGCAGTATCTCCACGCGATTCATGTACCCATGATGAAAATTCCAGGGCGAGAACGTGAATCCATGACGGTTTGCGATCATCGTGTTTTGGACTTTCGGTGGCGTAGTGTTTGGAATGCGGTAGTGCGAAGTTCTTGTTCCGCGATGACCATGAGGAGAGATTGAGAAACGGAAGAGCGGATGGAGACCCTCTAGATTTCATTGATTGATGGCTAGAGTAGGCGGCTGAACTTGTTCAAGTTGACGTTCAAGTTGGTCGTTGGAACGTCTAAAAGAGATTATTACCATGTGTAGTAATACATGCTCATAAATTGAACGACCGCCTTCCAGGAGAGTAATGCTGGTAGTTACGTGAATGAATTGGGGCCACGAAATGGATAACCCAAACTATTCATTCTAGGTGACACGATATGTGTTACATATAATTCTATCGAGATGTTGTGGTCTCTTGAGCCGCATCAGCGACTTGGTAGTCCAGCGTGTTATTCAAACTCCGACTCATCTCTGTTCAGAAGTGCTTGCGTATCGTATCATCACGTCCTCTACGCTTATTGCTGCTAGTCATCAGGATCACTGCTCCGCAGGAAACGGTGCGGTTGTATATGCCACCGATCGTTTCCAAGGTCTTATAATGGGCCAGCCAGCTGTCCACCGACGTAATCTATCTTTCGTTTGCCTGGTTCTCTTAGGCGGGTTCCAAGTTGTTAATTTATCCACCTGTTGACTTCGAGATGAATGATACCCATGACGAGGAAGAGGCGCAGCTAATGTAACATTCCCTCTAACGTGTCTCCCTCACCTTCTCCATGTCAGCATTTCCCTCTTGATCTCCTACAGCAGCGCTCGCCTTAATCGTGGATTCATTGTTATGTTTCTATGAGTCGCTTGTATCCAAACTGGAGGAGACCAATGTTGGCTCGGGCATGGGACAACGCCACATACATGCTAGAGGTGAGTTTATCCAGTACAATCGTAATATGAAAAATTATTGTTGGTGAGTTGACGAGGACTTTTTCCTGGTTCCCTCGCCAACCAGATTTTAAAACTTAAACATCATCCACTCATAATGCCTAAAGAGGTGGGCGATGCGGAATCCGCGTCACATCAAGGATATCAAGCTTTGTATATTGCGTAACAGATTTCAAATCGGACCGGAACCACAGCAAGGATCACACTGTCATGGACGGCTATTAGCTTGCATATAATGGCACACGCTATCAGGCAGGCACTTCGACACCATCGGGAATGGTTGAGCAAGGCAACCCCCCCTCCGACGAAATGTCTGGTCAGCAGTATTAAGAGCCTTTGGACGTTGTCATATCATAGACGACCTATTGTCCCAGAACGGTCTTTGACTAAGAATCAAAATACTGGTATGAAGGGCAGAGACTGGGAAGGTTGTGAGATACGCCAGTCACAATAGTGGCGTTAAACCTCGAAGCTCGTATCAAGAATAGCAAGAATCATGCTCTGTTTGCGTGATATGCAAAGAAGTTCAAGAACGACGCAAAAAAAACACTCCAGCAGCTGGCAAAAAAGAAGGATAAAAAAAGGAAAACATTCCAGCTGCCGGCGAAATTGAGAGGAGTACTACTTGACCACCACCTTCCTTGAATAATACTCCACCACATACTTCTTCCCATCTGGCTGCAAAGCGTCCCAGCTGAACATGCTGACGTGCCCCGACAACCATGCTGCATCTGCCTCCGCGATCACAGGCCCACGACCTCTGACATCCAGCCAGCCTATCGCCTTCGTGTTCATCGTGAGCATATCTTCTTCATCAGACTCGGTCGCCTGCGGATTCAGGAAACCCCATTGCGGAGCGCTCGCGGCACGCACCCGCGCTTGAATGAATCTCCTCAACGCCGGTGCAGTAAAGCGATCACAATTCAGCAATCGCAACTTCGTCATCCTTGGCGCCATATAGCATTCGTCCTCCGACGTGCTCCGGAATGGCCTAGTGATGATGTTGAAAAAGTTGTCATCAACGCCAGCACAGTTGTCAAGGGTGAGACTGCTCCCATTCCAATGACGGAGCATGTTGACGAAATTATTGGATACGTCCATGTTCTCAAACGTAAGGTAGTCGGTAAAGCAGATGCGACCGAGAGTCTTGACTTGACAGTCTGTGATTATTGTGGACGAGAGACGGGCGGTGCTGAGGACTGCAAAAACAGCCTTGAGAATACGGCTGTCGTCCAGTTTCTCGAACGCAAGAGTTTGTAAACGGCTGAGTGAAAATGTAGCCCCTGCCGGGATGTTTTGGCTTGTATCAAATTGAACGTCACATAAAGTGAGATCGTCAAGCATGGGAAGCTGGCTAAGAGTTCGGAGTGTTTGCCACAAGGGAAGCCCCACTGCATTTGTGCCGGAAGGACGGTAACGTGAGATGTTAACGGATGTGATTTTGGGCATCAGAGCAATGTGGGCTGGATTTTGCAGCAAGCCATCCTGGAGGCAGCGACCACTGATGTCGAGTGTATCTAAGACTGGCGCAACAAGGGGTCCATGAGAAGGGCGTGTTCGCGTGGAATCTCCGTCATCGATAGCGCTCGCTAGCTTGAGGCTCTGCAACAATTCGGCAGGCCCATCAAGATTGGTGAACAAGAAAGGAAGTGTAGCGCTGTGCAACACTGAGATGTGCAGACGACGGATGCGGTTGAAATGAGGCCGTAGCAATGCTCTGATGTTCTGGGCGCGCTGACACTCGACTTCATCAGGAGTGTCATGATCAACGACGCTGCGCGTGACCGTGATGTCAAGCGGAAGCGAACGCGACCACCATAAACACGCTCGGATTGCAGAGATATCGGTAGGATTTTTGTCCACCGTAATTGTCATCCGAGTCCAAAACTCAGGAACAGTCGCCGCAACATCACACCAACGAGAACAAACCGCAGCGATAGCAAAAGGAAACAGTGCAGGGGAGAGGGGTTCTTCGTGTGTCCAGTCTTCGCATACGCGATCAGAGTGAAATGATTCCAGCTGCAGGGATCTGTTCTCCGCGTATAACATGCGGAAGATCCTCAACAAGATTGGGTCAGTGGCTGGCGCGCGAGTTTTCAGGCCTAAATCCAAGAACAGAGAGCAGGTACGCGCAATAATGGCAGTCGAAAAAGCAGACACAGCACTTTCGTCACTTCTCGTTCCGTCCTATGTCCAGTATGAGGTTGTTGTATCGCCGAAAAATAATAACATGCTCACCATCACTTAGGGATTGCTTGGAAAGTGCGGTTACAAGAGCTGAAGATGATATTGGTCGAGGTACAGGCTGGTAACATCGATGTTACGGTGTGTTCATTGTTTCGAAGTCCGCCACCTCTCATATGCTATTGTAGCTAGCCAAGTACTATGATAGTCGGTCTCCCGTACTAGTGATATGATAGTCACACCGTTCAAGAAGGAAGACAGTCGTTCCATGTTAAGGTGTTCGGGTTGCCAGGCCCATGTCAAACGTGGATCGATTGGCGCTGCTAGAAGACATCTTAGGTTGCACATTTGATTCGATGCTAATCATGGTGACCCACCACTGCTAGCCTCCATTCTATGTAGATGGAGAATGACCCCGCTCAAAGTTTTTTTTGCTCGTGATGGTGCTATTGTGTAGAATTAGCCTCTCACAACCCGACACCTTGTGTTCACGCTACAAAAAGCACCTGGATCTCGCACCTCTGATTTTCAACCGCTTGTCGCGGAATGAGGACAGAAGCCGTCAAAATGCAGGAAGGTAGAGTCGAACTGCATCATTATGAGCAGCCACACAACTGGCCGGGCGAATCCCACTCCACATGCTCAGTGGGAGGATGAACCCATGCGAGAAGTAACGTATGCACTCGAAGTGCGCTTGAATGGTGCCATTCGCTCTGTCAGACATAATATCCTGTTTACAAATCGACATTTCATTGGGTACTCTTGCATGGTAAAGTGAGAGATCGCGAAAGACTCTGGAGGTGCCAACCTTTCACTCATTCCTATCTCGTACTTCATTCGGTAATTGCGAACCCAACCATCTCAACGCGCCAGCCAGCATGATCAAAACGACATATACTGCATTCCCCCCAAGAAGATCGCGTTCCTTCGACACAGCAAAAAGCGAAGTCGCCAAGGCGGGTCCGACCGCACGAGCCGCTGATGCAGAAGTTTGACCAAGACCATTAATGGCGCCAAGAACAGTATTGGTAGGAGCAGAGGCTGTAATAAACATGAAGACAGTTCCTGGAATGAAGTGGCAAGTTATAATGATAAGATGTTTTTATTGCAACACATACCAAAGGCCATATCCCATACAACCACCAGAACTAGTTGGCAAAATAAGGTAAGGGCGACTGCATGATCAACTTCCCCCCTTGCGCTTACAAGCCATGACATTATCGGAAACATGAGCATGACTGGTACGAAGCATGACACCGATATGCAGAATAAACGCTTTGGACCAAGTCGATCGACGATTTTGGCGAAAAATGATCCCTGAAAGACGCCATCCGCGATGCCAAAAAAAGCCAGCCACGAGCCAATAGACGAAGGTGTAAATCCAAGACCGCCAAGATAGGTAGGCGTCGAAAGGAACAGTGGTAAAAGAGCCCTGAAAGAAACATCGAGAAAAGCGAGCATGGCGTAGTTCGTAATTGGAACAACAACGGTAGGCGTAAGCAAAGATCGCAGGGGTGTATATACCATAGTTTGTTGAGGCAGTGATTCATCACTTGAAACACCGAGCGTGGCTGACGTCAGCTTTGGTCGACGCTTTGTTGATAATGTCTGCGCGATCGTGAGTAACGCGTGCGGTAACGCAGTATATAGGACCTACTTCTTCTAAGAAGATTAACATCATGAAAAGGGCTAAGACAAACAAACAGGCTGCCACTGCGCAGGGCAGAAAGTATGGGTAATTTCCCCAAAATGAATTGGCGAATAATGCGGGCCAGTGGTCTTGCGGCCGCGCGAGTGTTCCGCCCATTAAAGGACTGACAGGCCGAGTTCATTATTTGCCATCTCCATAATCAAGTGCTCCACTTACCCGACAAAGCCTCCAATCGACCAGACAATCGGGAACAGGGCAAATGCCTGAGCCATGTTTGTGGAGTCCGTCAATTCCCCCATCATCGTCTTCATAACTCCTACATTGCCATTCAAAAATCCGCACATGCAGCGACTAGACAAACCTAGCATGTCAGCATTACGCATCTCCTTCAGCTGAAGACACACCTAATGACAAGACCCAAGAAGGTCGTTGAGAGGCCGAAACACAGAATCGAAATGCAAGCACCCGAGAGTCCGATTACCAATACCGGCTTGCGTCCAATGCGATCAGACAGCCTACTCCATCTAAGTACCGTCAGTGCCTGCGCGACGAAAAACAGAGATTCCTGTTGAGCATATCCAATAGCGTACTATGAGAAAACCATTCTCGCAAGTCATCATATCGCCACTCACGATGATTCCAGCATAATATCCTACAGCCGCATCATTGCCCCCAGTGATTCCAAGTTCGCTGATAAGCTGAAAGAGAGAAACAGTGTGAAAATGTGCATCAAGGACAAATATCGCTATTGTAAAGTCTTACCTGATTGATGTAGGGGAATATAGATGTGGAAGCGATGGGTTCTGCAAGTTGCAGCATCATAAGTATACATATCTGGCGTTTGGGAAGAGGCGTTTTAGGCTTCTTCGTGGCCTCTCTAGGAAATAGAGGCGTGGTCTCGCTTGCTATCATATGAGAATCAGAGGTGTCCATCCTGGCGAGTGAGGGTTGACGTCCAACAAGAGCCTAGGGAGTCCAGAGGCAGAAACAGCGAGCCGCCCCGATATGAAACAAGAGATGTGTATTTTTAGCTGTGCAAACGTATGATGTGGTCAGCTGTTACAATGTCAGTCTGCAAACATCATACTTACCTGGAATATTGGGAACGGGTTAGAAAACGGCGACACCTGCGCGTTATGTGATGTAGGCATTGATGGTGTGGGCAACTCGTGGCAAACAAGAAATGCGGAGGTTAGGGATATTGAGGATGACATCAGGCCACGACAAATTCGTTGCTTCCAAGGAAGTTTCGCATCCGGGACATCATGATCCTCAATTAGTCTGTTGAGGTGGAATACGACGAATTTCTTCCAGGGCGGGGAGAACATGGAGAGTGAGTTCTTGGTACGGGCTGTTGTAGTGCATGCCTGCAACCTGAGGATGAAATAAAGTATTGGAATAAATGTCCCGGGTTCGCATGACTCGGACGGAGGTCAATAGGGAGTCGTAACTCCGTCCACGCTGTTTAGTAATTATGTAATAAACGCGCATATTAGTAATACACCATCAAGTAGCAAGCTATGTTTGACATTAAGCGCAACTTTTTTCAGTGATCGCCAATGATATCAAGCTGCATCAGCGAAAGGTTTAGTTGGTCGATGGAGGTTAAAACTTGTTCTGAACAACCCACTTTTGGAGTAGCTCAGGGAGGTGTTCGTAAACGCCCAAGTTGGTTTGATTGAGACAGATTGGCAGCCTGAGTGTTTTCAAGGGCGCTTAAGTAAGTGAGATATGTCGAACATCATTATTTTCAGAACATATAATAAGGTCACATGTAGATATAATACGAGTATTGTAAAAAAACATGTCACGCATCGGCGCTATCCGAGACCAAGTCGAAATCCGAGAGCTCAGCATTGGTACGTTGTTGAGACACACCACAAATCACTATATGGTCCTTCCATTCATCTAAGTCAGCTTTCTCCTCGGCGCTCAGGTCATCCATGTCTGAGCAGATGTCGCGAAATGTAGAGGCATTTGTCTCTGGAGATAACCTAGGTGCATTGAGTTTCTCGCGTCCCTGTTCCAACAGCACAGTCTTCGTGATTGCGCCGGCCAATCCCATCGCATAATGCAACTGCTCGTGCGGCGAGACAAGTAAGCTGTCCAGTTGGAATCGCGAATTCCAGACGAGTTTTGCTACAAGGTGGAGGATGAAAGGGTTTTTGAATCTCGCGTGAATTGTCAGTGTCCCATCCTATTTGGAGACTCAGTACAGTACGTGAACGGGTGAAAAAAAAACCTTACTGCATTGAACGAATACTCATGCATGAAGCGGTTGTCTCGAGTGAGACATCGGACACGCTCAATGCGAAAGGCCTCCGGCGAGATCACACTGCCCTGCGGAGGGAAAAGCGCGTATGCCATGACAATGCCTTCACGAACAATGGTTGTAAGTTGCGTGCGCACTACGACTACCATCCGCCATATATTCGTACCATCCTTGCTCTGATTTTCCCAGCGCGGTGTTCCTAATATGTTACATTAGCATACAACATGAATATATTATTGAAATAAACATACCGCGAAGTCCTGGAAACTTCGGGGTTGCTTTTCGAATGGCGGATTTGATGATACGTTTTTTGTCGGCACTAGATGATGCCATCGCGTCCTTCGTAAACACGACGCCTACCACGAGTTCTTTTGCGCGCTGAAATATCTGGTCACGGACAGCTCCCGTGACGTGGAAATATCGATTGTCGTCTGGTGCGCCTGCATGGCTTGCAGTTGCCTGTGTTGTTGCAGTCCCCTGTGCCGTTGCAGCAACATCAGGTTGCCGGACAGGGTCCTGGTGGGTGGGATATGGTGTTCCGGGCATTGCGCGAGCGCGCCGTCGTCGATCAGATGATCGCGCAGGTCCTGTCGTCTGAAACGAGAGATTCAAGTTATTAACAAAGTAAGGTAAAAAAAACTCGGTACTTACGTGGATGACTTGCGATTCCGGTATCTCCCCTGTTGCGATGGGGTTGTACTCAGCCTCCGGAGATGCTTCGGCTTCATCGTCGTCAAATGATTGTGGTACTTGGATGTGGTGCGGGTTGGGTGCAGTAGCGGACATGTTGTCGGAAGTGGAGAGGTCGTCGGGGTAATGAGGGTTGTATAATTCTATAGAATACATTAGCGAGATTCCTAATCAATAACAAATGACTTACCCTCGAGCGTGCCATACGAATGGTTGCGAGCGTTGTATGCGTCGTAGTCGAAGGGCGGCGCATACGATGGCCCTGCTTGAGTGTGGCCATAAGCGCTTGATGACGGACCCGCTTGAGTGTGGCCATAAGCGCTCGATGGACCCGCTTGAGCATTGTGGGGCATGTAGTTGGTGGTGAGTCTCGAAGACGGGCCAGCTTGACTTGGCATGTTGTCGTTGTTGTCGTTGTTGTTGTAGGGTATGTAGTTGTTGTAACTAAAGAATTTTATAATCAATTTAACTGTTAAGATGGGGGAAAAGACATACCTCGCATGCGGATTGAACGAATTGGCCATCGGCTCACGTGGTTGTTCGTCGCTGAGATTCAGCTGAGAGCCTGAAGGCAAGTGTGAAGGATTCAGGCCAGACCCGCGAGTGGGTTTCGATATCGTCGTTTTACCTTTAGCGCGTTTGGCAGGCATGTATCAGCGGGACTTGAGGGGCGTAGGAAGGCGAAGGGTACAGATAAATATCCGCATAGCATTCTACTACAAAACATACTTAAACAAGCTAAATGACATCAAGAAGTCGCTAGAGAAGGGAAAACGAGCGGGAAAGATGTAAAAGTGAGGCATGTGAGCAACAAACCGCGATAAAGGGGGCATCATGATGAAACAGTAATACTAACAGCGTGCATATTACACAACCTATTATCAATTGATCAGTGCCGTGAATTCAAAAAACCTGCTGCACATACCACGATTGGAAAGGCATGCGGCTGGATAGCCACCGATCAAGTTCACAAGGCAATACGACTTACATGAGGCTTTGAGTCACCAGCCCCCACCCCGAGACACTCTTCTTCAGAATCCAGGTCTGAATCGTCTAGAACGATTGGGTCATCTTCTTCGTCATCACGAATCTTAAGACTAGGGAGTCGGGACCGAGATTCCGCATCACCGGATTGCAAGAACGCATCTTTGACTCGCGAACCCAAGATTTTCGAGATCTGCTTAGCTTGGGCTGAGGTAACACGAAGGATTTCGCATTCATCCTCATAGATGGCTTGAAGATAATCTCTATCGTCGTCAACTTCCACGTGGCCACGCTCCGAAAGAAAACTCCGAAAGCTCCGCAACTCCTCATTTGCAAATCCGAGCCGTTCTTCATTTTCGGTGTGCAGGGCATCAAGGAATGCAGTCAATCGTTCTGATTCCTCAATTTCCCACGCAGTGACCACAAGGCGCTGGCGGGCAGTTTCACGAGCGGCAAGTTTGGCTTTGTATCCTTTGTACAAGGTTGAAGAGCGCAGTTGTGCAAGGCCGCTTTCTAATAGTCCAGTATGCTTCAAATATAAAAATCAGTTTTTACAAAGGATAAAAGAAATATGTCATACCTTGCGAAGTTCCTCAATAGATACATAAGGGCTGTGTTCTCGCCCCATGACACGGGCTGCATAACGAACCTCGATGGGAGCTGGATATAAGGGATATGGACGCTTCTTCCTGTTCATTCTGTCACGTATGAACTGGTGTCGAGCAGCACGTTCAGGGTTCGGAGATTTAGATGAGTCAAAGAATATACTCTCTGTTTCTTCAGCGGGCTTTGGTGCTGTTTCGAGAGTCTTTTTTATGCTTTGGGGGGAACCATGCAAGTCCGAATGCATAGTATTGGGAGAGCTCCCAAACTTGGAGCTAGAACAAAAAAAGGGTGACCCGGCACGTCCACTGGACAGAGGAGAAGTTGGGGGGCTGCTTGAAGGAGGGCCAGGGGGGCTGCTGGGGCGAAGAGATGGGGGGAGACTACTGGACCGAGGACGATATGGAGAAGACATTGTCTATAAGCACTTTGAGCTATATGATGGGGGAAACGTACTGATAATATGAAAGATATCTGCTATAGGCTGATATCAGTATGGCAATACCCTGCGAAGGCACAGTCTGCGGAGTTTCAAAGACTTAGACGTAGACTGCAACCTCAGCGCCAGCAAAGCTGCAAAGATAGCTATGTGAGTACCTCCTGTCACTTTATTGTCATATACGCTAATACCTTTACCAGGCTTTGTCCCAACTGCAGTGGGGAGTTCTCTTCCATTGATGCAGTTACTCTGCATCTTAATTCTCCGTCTACCTGTTGGCCACATGAATCACGTCCGCAACAATTCCCAATTCCCCCTGGATTGCGAGGTTCTCGTTCGTCAACATCCACCACCACTGGTTATTACCATCCTCGGTCCGGGTATGTCTATGGTGTCGGCAAAAACCTGTTTGATAAGCTACAAGACGATCAATATGATTATCGGAGGAAAATCAACACTTATTACCCTTTCCATGATGAAGGGGAGTGGGAACTGGGAAGGTTTTTAGTTGAAAACCTGACTCAAACACAGATTGACAGGTTTTTGAGGTTGAAATGGGTAGGAGACTTGGAGCGCTATTTGAAAGGTCTGACTCTACATTTACAGTTTCACACCCGCCCAAGGCCATCGTTCACATCGAAGGATCAGCTTCTAGATTGGATTGATGCGCTCCCCTCTTTTGTGTCGTGGAAGGTCTCAAACCTCGAGTTTACAGGCTACAAGACGACTTATCCTGTGCAACTCATCTGGCGTGATGCTTTAGAGGTCGTCAAACAGCTCTTCAGCGATCCTGTGTTTGCCAACCACATCACCTTCCAGCCGCATGTGGTCAATACTGGCGGTCAGCGTGAATATGGAGATTATATGAGCGCTGATATAGCATGGAAAATTCAGGTCAGTTTGATCTGTTCGTCTGCTGATCAAGGATTGATTCCATGTTATTAGGACCATCTACCAGTAGGTGCTACGCAAGTACCAATCATCTTAGGATCAGATAAAACACCTGTGACACGCACCACTGGAGGGCTCGAGATGCACCCGCTCTTCATCACGATTGGTAACCTCGATTCAGATGTTCGCTCCAAAGCCACGCTACGAGCTTGGCGTTGTGTTGCTTACATGCCCGTTGCTAAGTTTCGTGTGCATCCTGACTATCAGGGCATTCTGCAGGCACGGCTATGGCATAAATGTGTCGATCTCGTCTGCGCCAACCTCAAGGTCGCGGCAAAGGATGGCTATTTTATGCCTGATCCTTCCCGATACATTCGCTACGTCTTCACGCCACTCATTGCTCATGTGTGTGACCTGCCAGAGGCCACCATGATCGCAACAGTCAGTAAAAATGTGTCTCCCATCACTATGGCGAAACAAGAAAATTTTGGCGATGGATATCTCTACCCTCCTCGTACCGGGCAACATACACTACAACTTATCTATGAGATCTCCAAAGCGGTTGATCCTTGGGATCTCGATAAATTCCAGAAGGCAGCAAAAGCGGTCCATCTTTCTGGAGTTCACATGCCATTTTGGCGTGATTGGGCGTTCGCATGCCCTTCTGTCTTTCTCACTGCCGAAGTCTTGCACACCTGCATCAAATTCTTTGCAGACCATCCGCTCAATTGGATCAAGGAAGCAGTAGGAAAACCTGAGCTCGACGCTCGCTTCATGATTCAGCACAAGCGGGTGGGAACACGTCACTTCACCAAAGGAGTCACCCATGTCAACCAAATGACAGGGCGGGAGCACCGAGATATTCAACGCACTATCATTGCTTCAATTGCAGGCGCCGCTCCACCCAGATTCATTCGTTCAATCCGTGCCCTCATAGATTTCATTTATCTTGCCCAGAATCCGGTTCATTCCCCTGATTCCCTCAAGTCGATGGTGCAAGCGCTTTCAGATTTTCATGTGTTCAAGGATGCTATCGTTGACGCTGAGGCAAGGAGGGGAAAGAAGGGCGTTAAAGAAGATTTTTTCATCCCGAAGCTCGAGCTATTGCAAAGCTTTAGGGGCACGGTTGAGAGACTGGGCAGTTTGATGCAATTTTCAGCTGATATGACAGAGCGTTTGCTCATCACACATTGCAAGCATCTCTTCGAGCGCACAAGTCGGCGATCTACTGATTTTACGGAGCAGTGCGTACGGATCCTCAATCGACAGGAATCAATGGAGTTATTCAATCTGTATGCGCTATTTTATTCTCATGGCGCGTCACTCGTCAATGCCATAAACATTGAAGACGAAGAAATAACAACTGTCAATCCCGCGCTTTCCTGGGTCTCTCGCGTTCTCCCCGATGAAGCGCATTCTGTCCATGGACCTCGGCCAGTTCGGAATCATTTCCTTAAGGGAATCCTTTCTGGAGATGCTCACACTGCATTCCACCTGACTTCGACACCGGATTTCAATGCTCTGACAACCGTCAGTATTCAAACCAAATTTTCACTTGTTGACTTCAACGATGCAATCTCTCAGTTTATCAATCGGCTAGCTCTCTCAACTGGCGAGTATACCCGCTGGGACTACAGATATGGACGCTTTTGCACATGGAACAAATTTCGGCTACAACTTCACTCTGCTTTCCAGTCACGAGTTATCATGCCAAGCAGGGTGATACAAGCATACCCGCCGAGCGACGCATTCCCCCTCGGAAACTGTGATACCGTCCTAATCAACATCACCGGTGATGACGGCCAAAGTAGTAAGTCTTCTCTTGCAATTGCCTTTCAACATTAATTCAAGAATGGTTTTCAGCCAGCCGTGTTGCGCAAGTTCGCCTCATTTTTCGGCCAAGGATTCCACAGGCTTCTGACCTGGTTTTGCCAACATTCCTTTCCAATCCGCTCCTCTACGTCCAATTCTTCAACTTTGTCGCTAACCCCAATGATCGCCCTGAACTGGCGATGTGGACAGTAGAGCGCGCATACACGGTGGATCAACATGGCAAACGGTACAGGTGTGGTGGTGTCGTGTCATTGACGGATGTGACACACGCTGTCGAATTGATACCAGAATATGGTAACAAGGTGGACGGGAAGATATCTTCCGCCACTTGTTTGGAGAGCTATGATCGTTTTTTTCTGAATAACTTCACAGATAAGGAGAGTTACCATACATTCAGCACAGAGTTCACATAGACACATTATCATTCGCTCGTACTAGTAATGGCAATGCAGACGATGATCTTACAATTCATGCCGCACAATTGAGCAGTCACAAATAGCCCTATTCTAGGGTTCAGAACATGAGTACTCACACAAACCCTAAGCTAGTTCCAAACAAATATATAATACCATTGTTTCCGCCTACATATCATTAGATTTACATTTTACTATCGATAAGTCTGTTCCACCAATCGGATTGCTCTATCACCAACGCCGTAAGCTCACCGTAAGCATCAAACTTCTTTCTGACAAGCGAAAATTATGGGTCTTTTGCTGATGTCTGCTTTCTACGTGTTTACTACCACCTGTCAATATCGGACCCTGCTTGGAGAACAGCTTCTCTGTATTGTGCTCAGGACGTCGATTGTATTTGTGGTGCAATGGTGAGCAGCCGCGTTTTCCAGACCTACACACTAATTTGTAAGTCAGTCCAGCTGTACACAATTTGGAGCTTTCTTTTTGTCAGAGGCCGTCGCCGGTAAGTTAACAACCACATCTACTATCCCATGAACCCATCCAATATCTGCAGATGTGCATTAAACTGTCTTCGATTCTTATAACGTCGAGACCATGTGTACGCAGGCATCGCTTACTCCTGTGTTCTTACGGATTTACAGCGGAACTTGATGGTAATATGCTGGTCTTGTTCTATGTTGTCTCCCCTCAGTTTAAATGGGACTGTATCACGGCACAGACAAGCTCTACTGAAGAGGTGCTGATCACGCAGTCTACCACGCAACGAGGAGTACCAGACTCTTCAGGCAAGTAATAGATGTCGACGGCGTGTGTTATCTCTGCTTGTCCATGCTCAACTCATGCTAGTCAACACCGGATGCGGGTCTCTCTTTTTTACCCCCGAAGGAGGCGTGGCCTTGCTGGAGAGATGTAAGTTTAGGGAGGTGCAGCATTTACATGGTTTACCCCACTGCTCTTGCATATCTTTCGCAGAC
This sequence comes from Suillus brevipes Sb2, assembly GCA_011800875.2. Classification (NCBI taxonomy): domain Eukaryota; kingdom Fungi; phylum Basidiomycota; class Agaricomycetes; order Boletales; family Suillaceae; genus Suillus; species Suillus brevipes. The sequence continues at coordinate 36,105 of JRHT02000041.1, read as the reverse complement.
ACTTTAGCTGTCATCGCACCATGAGTGTTCCTCTCAGACAAGTCGGATCGTTTCGTGCCATTATTTGAATAACCAATGCCACCGGCGTTATGTCCATGATCTGCAGCGTATGCAATTTTAATTCCCATCGGAGGATGCTATCTAGCGATGTATCTATAATGTATAGTGGTAGGATAAATACAGTACCGGGAGTTGGCACCGGCCTAAGAAAGGATTCTGACTTGAAAGGAAGGACAAAATGCATATAATCGATACAGTGACCAGAAGATATCCGAGTACGAGATGAAAAAAAACCTAGAATGCTGAGACGATAATATTCGACTATGTACTGGGAGGCTGTTGAGCTCCGTCGGTACCAGGACTATTGTTGGTACCAGGATTATCGTTGGTGCCAGGACTATCGTTGGTACCGAGAGACACGCAGCAGATGAACAGCACAATACGAGCCCACCATTTAGAGTTCTTGATGCGTTCCGCGTTAACGTTGCTGGCTGGTTTCGGCCGCCAGGCAACATACAGTGCCTGTAAGAGAGTTTGAGACACCAACCATCGAGAACACATCCCCAGTAAGACGTACCTTCTTGTCATCTATGCAAGGAACTTCGACAATCGAAGGACTACGACGAGGAGAAGTGCTAGGTCCTGGGCGTTGCTGGAGTTCAATCGGTCCATCGGCATTGAGTTGGGAACGGTGGAAGGGTTGGGGAAAACGAGCGAGGAGCGCACGGGGATGCAATCCCCAAGAGGGTGCAAAAGAACGGCGATGGCGTTGTGGAGGGGGAGGATCAGAGTTTTGCACACCATCGAAAAAGCCTTGTGGCACTCGACGTGGCCCGGGGGTTTGACGGATGGGTGGACGTCGGGTAGCATTAATATTGGCCTAGAATGTCGATGTCAGTGTCAGTTTCGAGGTCAGAAAAGGGCGGAACGTACATCTGATAATGGCTTGTGCGAGTGGGGGGCATCAGCGTGTTTCATTCTTGAAAATCCACGAAATGATACATACCTTCTTTGATTTTTGTGCCTGACATTCATTGGAAATGAGATAGCGGATGACAGTCAAGTTTGCACTCACATCAGGTATGGACAGAAGTTCTTCTAGGCCAGCTGCTTTGAGGATGGCGTCAATGTCCCACACGTACGCGTTACAAGGGCGACGGCAACCCGTGGATAGCAGTTTTCCATCAGCGGAAAAGGCCGCACAAAAGACGGTGTCTTGGTGTTGTAGAGGTGGACCGACTTGGCGGTTGGTGTCAAGATCCCATAGCCGTACCGTTTTATCTGATGATGTACTTGCAAGGAGGCGGTCGTTTTGAAATACAGTGAGGGAGTAGACTTCACGGCCGGGTGTCCCGGGGTGACCGTCCAAATTGGCGATCTGCCGCCATGTGGCAGTGTGGAATATCCTAATCGCGCCAGATAAACCGGCAATAAGCCTCTTTTCGTCGCAAGTCCAGGTCAAGCTATGAACTTCTTGATCGAGTTCAATTTTTGAGAGCCGTTTGCCTGTCTTTGCATCCCATATTTCGATTTCCTTGTGGGATCCTCCCGTTGCGATCATTTTTGCCTCGGGTGAGTAGCTCACCGCGTACACCGACGCGTGCACCCCGGTCTTGATGATTGGATTCAAACCCTGGACGGGTTCTCTGCTCTTGACATCCCACACTCTTACCGTCCCGTCTCTGTTCCGAACGCTCGATCCGCTCACCACTCGGTCACCATTTGGACTCCAGCACACTGACATCACACAACCAGTGTGCCCTTTCCATTTGTGGACAACCTTCTCTGTCTCAATGTCCCACAACCTCACTGTCCCATCTCTGCTTCCGCTGGCAATAGTCTTGCCATTTGGAGACAATGCCATCGCCCGTACTCCTCTTTCATATACATCCCCTCCAAGTTCATCTCGCCACTCCTCACCTACATCAGTGAACGCCTAGGTCCTTGATTTTGTAGCCGTGGGAACCACATGAGGGTCTAATTATTTTACTGGCAAAGATGATTATGTATACTACAAGAAATTTGATTTGCTCGTAGCTGGCTATGTATGCTCACCACTATGGACCAGCAGGAGGAATTCGTGACGAAGTCGTAACATGCCTCCATTACGACCAGCAAGGGATGAAAGTGCCCTTGCGGCAATGTGGTTGAAAAATCTCACTTAGTATCACTTATACTTCCCACTAGGATAGCATCCAAGACTTTCCCAAGGACTGTGGCTTTAGCATGGGTTACCGAAGATAGATTCACCTGGTAGTTAGTGACAAAATCATGACATACAGCGATCGTAGCCAGCAACGGATGGGTTTGCACTCGTGTTGATGTTGTTAAGCTTTCTCGGTCGCTATCACTCATTGTTCAAATTACAATGGTATTTAAGACATTCCGATCAAAGGTCGCTTTAGCACGGGTGAACAAATTTAGATTCGTCCGACAGTTCCCGAAAAACTCGTGGCATGTAGCCATCGCAGCCAGAAAGTGACGTGAGTGCACTCGTTTTGACGTTGTTGAGCACGTTCACTTCCGCTTGTGAAGTTTTGTGTTATCTGGTCATTTAAAGGATTCCACAGAACGGTCGGCTTTGCACGGATGATATACGACGATTGTTGCGATGCTTCACATTACATTGCTTTAAATGATATTCTCATTCGTTCACCGATTCACTGACTCGGATGCGCCCTAGTACATCATGAGTACACCCCACCGCCAATGGTGCCTTCCAGGCTCGCATACGATTGTCTCTGTCACGGGTTTGCATTGAAATTTATGCGTCCCGCGAATCATCCATTGAATTCACAACTACTGTCCGCTCAATGTTAACTTAGTCACAAAATAATGCTGCTGTTCTGAGGGTTACCAGCTGGAAATTAGTAAGTGAATTGGTTCGTACCGCACAGCCGCCATAAGTAAAATCTAGCGGACGCTACATCAGGCCATCCGTCGAATAAATGGTCAAGATTTTAATACCTAGCAGGAGGTATCGAGACATTGACTACCACCTGCCCATCGTCAACTGGCGGTATAGGGTGAGATGGTCCTGCCTCTGGCTGTGACTGGAAAAAAGTCTTTGGCGTCAATTTCATTTCTTTGTGGGTATCAAGTTGTTTCCTAAGACAATGCATCAGGAAAACGTTTTAACAAGTGAGTAGCCTTTTATTACCGTATAGTGGGCACGGAAACACCAGCAACAGCATGCTCAGACTCGTCATCATCGAGTTCGTCATCATAGACAGGTCGTGGTGGATCTAGCTTCTTCTTCTTTTGGAACCAGCTGAGGCAAAAGAAGAGTACGTAGGGACGTACTCCATCATCCACACCAACAGCATCGCCCTAACGAAGGATATGGTTAGATAATACAAACTAGAAATGATGACGGAAAACGCACATAAGTCACTTGTCCATGAGGAACATCGACGAGCATTCCGTTTCGACCGACGCTCCTCGTGCTTCCCCTTCTTGTCAGATGACGGCCGGATGCCATCGAAAAAGGTCCTAAGATCAAGCGAGCGAGATGACGAAGGGCTTCCAGCATAGGCGAGTTGCGATGGAGAATAAGTGGTGCGCTGGTAGTCCAGCTGCTTATTTCGACGCTGGCCAGGGATCTCTGACTAAGAAGTATGTGAAAACTCATTGAAGCGGGGCCATCGAACAGTTCCAAACGACGCACATTGAGCAGGCGTTTCATCTGGTCGAGAGTCAAGATACATACCATATGTAGGGTTGGAAAATGCACATCGTGTTTGCCCCGAGCAGCCTTGGAATGAGCACACTTGAGCAAGGAAGGGGATGAAATCACAGGCGGGAGTAGTCACCTCATTCTTTGCGCTAGCCAGAGAATCACTTTCTGCTTGCCTGCATTTCCCACTTCTTGGTACGCCTTCTCAACAGCCTTACCAATGTTGGCAACCATTCCAGAGGTTCGAATATCAGCATCAGTGAAAACTCTCTGGCGGGAAATATGAGTCAAAGTCATGCAGAAGCGGCCCGTAAACATACTTTATGAGAGTGATAGAAAAACAAAGCACCTTCTGGGTTTGTGAGCGGTTCCAATCCCGACGCGAGAGCTTGAAGCTCCCTACCAGTCCCTTTCAATCTTATTAATCATACTCTCGCCAACAAGCTTACTCTGAACAATCTAAAGGACCTTTCGGAACCTCGTACACTGCATAATCACCTTGACTGTAATTACGGATTAGAAAGGCAAAGCGCTCAATAGATATGATGTGCATACAAATCGATCCTATCGTATCGCTTGATTTGTCCAGGTGTGGCGGGAATTAGAGTGATGCTATCAGAGGATTGTACTGGAACCACAGGATGTGGTGGCGGAGCGATATTCGTAGTTGTGCTGGGTTCGGGCATACTAATTATGCATGGCGCATAATAATCCAGAGGAGGTTGGATATTGGAAGCCGTGTCATTCCGCCCGTCGCTTTGAGGCGGAGATTCAAACAACGGCACTGCGACCGTGTTTCAACCAAGAGACGAACATCCGAATGTAGCCTCTGGGTATGATCATGTCGAGAAAAATGGAGTTGAATACAAAAGCTAGAGGAGAAGTACAGGCTGTACAACGGTGCTATGATTAATTTACTATATACAATCTTGAGTCACGTGGGCCTTTGCTGGACTGAACTTGAAGCTGTGCGGCGAACCCCGCTCAGACCGGTGAGATCGAGAGGACAGAGAAATTTTGTGGGGCTACTAAGATCTAGACTCGTGACCAGCCCGTACAATGAGGCAAGCCGTCGATAGACGTCTATCGACGGCTTGCCTCATATACGGATTCTAACTAAGATCGCACTCAGCGAAGCTTATGTAATGCAACTGGAGTGCTTACCCGCGCTGAAAAGGGAATCAACGCCATCGTAACTCGAAGATATCAGCAACGAAACGTCCAGTGATAAGTAATCAAAACACTCACCTTATGCAGTGGAATCGAAGAATACGGTGAGCGATTCATCGAACAATCCGGTTACGCGCGTTAACGCCCGATGGTAAGTGCTATGATCTTGATGGAGATTGACACAGGGAAAAGGGAGAGAAGGGCGTTAGAGAGAAGGGTGCCAGAGAGAAGGAGGGCGGAGAGAATGGCGGCCGCCAAGAAGAGAGTGGAAATCATACAGAGGCCCGTGCAAGAGGCGAAGAAAGTTGGAATTGCATTGAGGTGCGGGCGGTGGTGCGGGCGTTGGTTGTTGAAGGCGTTTGGGTTGAAGAGCACGAGATCGGATTGATGGTGAGCATTCTATTATCCCGGAGTCAGTTTGAATTGACTTGAGTAGGACGTACTTCTCGATCTCCACGGTAACGCCCGCCAACAACAATTTCGAGAGATGGAGGGATTTCGAGAAGAGGGATAGGGATAGCGTCCGCTTGTTTTGGGAACGTCGCAGAGAAGACGGCTGTTTAATGTCCAGTGTTAATGACGATATTCACGACTTGAAATGTACATACCAAATACGCCGCACATTAGTTTCAACTCGCAGTGCTTGGCCTCACTTTTGCGTCAGTGTTGACGGTTTCCGCATCTAACTGAAATGTTCAATCAGCCTCGTCAAGAACGATATAAGCGATAGTTACCTGGCCTTTGCGAGAGTGTTAAAGACATTGACAACGAGGACGAAACAAAATCTGCCGACGATCTGTTGAATTACTCCCTCGCACCTTACTACTGCGCCGACGTTAGTTGAGATCATCGTCGTCAATAAATAAATAAAAAGAGTACTTTTCCGTAGGATACTAACCGCACTGAGCGATCACTCTTGTTCTGATTCCATTCGACTTGTTCATGAACAATCGTAGGGATCACTCTATGAGGCCATCGATGCATAACGTCATATTTTCAATCAAACAGGTCAACGGAAATATTCGGCACAGCACTGTCCAGCACGACTGCATAGAACAATTAGAACTATGGAGCGAGCGAAACAGAAAAACTAGTTACTTGCCATTAGAAGGCTTCGGATCTCTTGTTCACGCAAGTGCGTCCTCAGGGACATTACGGGCTATCGTGGCAGGAAAATCCGTCCAAGATATCATGGTGATTGAGGCAAGGTGAAGAACTTTTGAGAGTCTCCCCTGCTACATTGTAGATAGGCAACTAGGACAGGGGCTACGACTCAATCGATGATTCCAACAATTGCTTGTCGTTCAAGATCGTTGGTAGTCTTGTCCGGGTCTGTACGTCCCCATCAACAAAGAGTAAATTCCAGCAGAGAAACTTACTTCGCGCCCTCGTGAATGAGAGCAGGCAGATTTCTACTGACGTGGAGGCTGTCGAGAACCTGTCTAGTCACCAGAACAAGGTCATGTAACAATCTTCCACTGTAAACTCACACGAAGATGCATTGCGATGACGAAAACGGGTGTCGCAGGTGGTTCAGCATTGTGAATCTGCCCTCCGGTAGTTTGAGAGCCGCCTATCGCGCAAATCCCATTCTCCTCTAATATTGAGGTGACAAATGATCATTGACCTGCACTCGTTGTCAAGAGGGGAGAAAAGGTGCAAATAGTATAGACTTACCAGCTCCTCATTTGGGGTAGTCTTGACAGTTGATTGAGAATACTCAAGTATTCAAATAATCAAAGTAGCTCAAAGTAAGCGTTTAAAATGAGAAATATGAACATCACATACATTGCTAGCTCCCTACACTTCAACCGCCGTTGCGCCCAGCGCACTCGTGCACAAACCGCTGCGTATCTGCTTGGTATTCGTCCAGAACTACCCAGTATCATTGATACCACAGAACAGACCTCTCAGGAGCTCGATAAAAGTAAGTTGTAGATGCAATGACTCAGGCGGTGATGCTCACCGTTGTGCTAGTCGAGTTCCGAGTACCGTTACACACTATGGATGAGAGCCGATCGACCACATATGTGGAAAAGTTGCACTCCGAATCAGATTGTCGGCTAGACATATTTGACTCCATCAAAGCTATCATGGATGTTCCAGACCTTAGTTGGACGTCCTCGTTTGGACTATAGGTATCCAGTCAGAATAGACTCGTTAGAGGACCAAGGTCGATGCCCTTCAGTGGAAGTCACGTACCTCGGCAGTGTTTGGCCCCTCTTATACCTCTTCACTCGTGTCAGTCACCGCCTCCACCTTGCTTCTGGATCTCGAGAGATGGCCCTAATGCGGTAACAATTCGACATGTTATATCTTGAAGGACATCGACTTACCAGTGATTGCTAATCACCGTAGTACCGGCTGGAATGCAATAGTTGTCCTACCTGCAGATGTCAGATTACTCTGCGGATGACAAATTGTTTAGGGAGCACTTGCCCAGATCACATCTTGAGTAGTTCGGTGAGGCATCCCTGGGGTGGAATTGCGTAAAGTTCAGGTGCAGGACCGATTGACACAGAGACCTGCCTTCAGGACTCAATGGCCTCCATCTCAATGCCTCAGAGATAAAGGCCTCCAGACGAGGAAGGAATGGTTTGTCAGTAGGTCGATGCTTTGGCAAAAATTATTGAATTTACAGAATTGCGATGCGAAAAAACCCGAGTCACCTCGCTTCCTTCCAATGACTGCATCAAGCTCGTCCTGAACTTTGACTTGCTCTTCGGGGAAATGCGCGGCCGCCATTAAGACCGTACAAATTGCCACAGCAGTCTGCCACCTTATATCAATATACACAATCGGAGAGCAAGAAAGGCACCTTACTGTTTCGGTTCCAGCTCCAAAAAAAGCGCCAGCGAGATACGCCATCTCGATCTCTGTCAGGCCATACAGATGCCCATATGTTTTGTAAACGAAGGGCCGATGTCCTCATTGCTCTGCTGTGGAACAATTCAAACATCCCGTGAAGATAGGTAGGACAATGCCAATACGTACCATTTGCAGTTTCACGCGGTTCAGCTGGTCTGTATACAGCCTCCTGGTCCTCTCAGACTGGTCCTGTAGTTCTGGAGCATACCCGGGAAGGTATTTGAGCCAAGGTATCAAATCCACCAAGTAGTGACCGCGGTGCAAAGTTCGGCTGTTCTCAATATTAGTTGTGAGTTAAAATGCATTCCATGGGAGACTTACGATTATTGTAAGTAGTTACGATATCAGCGATACTGGCAAGTGCCTTCGCTGATCTATCCTGGGATGAAATTAGAAACGAGTCGTCGAACATCGACCGTTTCATGTCTTCTCTGGCCTTCAGTTTCACCTCGGGTATGGTCGTACCAACCCATACCGAAGGTGGTGGCAACGATTCCGATGTTGTGGCCAACGATACTGCAGGTGGTACCGCAGCCGGTACTGCAGGAGGTGGTACCGTGGCTGGTGCTGGTGCTGATGGGCCAGCGTCACGTTGCTTTACATCGTCGCCGAGGTGATGCCTGCCACGGTGAATGGCAACCCTGTCGATGATTTTATACGGGGTGTATCGACTTCGGGATGGTGGTGGCGAGTCAAACCGACGAAATGGTGGCGGGGAGTCAAAGCGTACAGTCGACAAGCGGGCGTGAACATCAGTACCGACTTGGGTGTGTAAATGCGGGGCTGACGTGGCATTGGGAGCTGCGTCACTGAAGCTCATGATCATGGCCATGATTTCGTCAGAGGTGAGTGTATCCGCGGGGGTGTGATGAGCATCATGATGACTTGGCCCAGGAATCGAAGAACCGCGGTTGTCAGACTCATTCCGAATCAGTGAGAAATTAGTTGATCATCGTGGTGACAGCCGCAGTATTGAAGACTAGGGCATACCCAGAGATTTGTAGTCGATTTCAATCCGAACAAAAATTCAGCTAATAGGAGTCTTCAGAAGTTCAAGCGGTTGATTCAACTCAGTGGTGCTTACTAATACTGCAACCCGCCAACTTGGTTCGGCCGGCGCCAGTCACGGGTTTGAAACGCAGACTTACTAAGTCCGCGTTACTCCGAGTCTTGAGACTACTAGCTTCATCGTCCAGCGTCGACTGGTGGCAAACCGGTGGCCTTCCTGTCATAGCTAGACTGGGGCACTGCCCTGAACATAATTTCTATGATCCGAAAAATCCGAGTCAGGCATAATTGAAATCAGATCAGACCGTCAGTGCGCACCTCAATTTTACGTCCTAGATTCTTAGATTTTGGCTTGCAGATCTCAGAATTATGTGAGATTCATTAATGTGCTGCGGGGCAAACGACAGGCGGCACATGCCTGTAAGCCTTACCCAAATACGGCGAGGAAAACAACCCACATGGGTTTTTGTGCACCTATCATTACGATGAGGGCCCACTGCGCCCATCAAGTCCCATTTCAGCTGATATTTCTCGCCGGAACAGTCGAATAATACAACCAGGTAACGTTCAAGTTCACACTTCTTTTAGAGTATAAACATGCGATCAGCGCAGCTCCCTAGATGACATTAACAGGCCCACCATCGCAACCATGGCGCTTGAGGACGTTTATGTCCGTGTCCGATAGTCATGAGAGACAGGACATCATTCTTTTTATACGTAGAGAACAGCAGATGACACAGAGCTGCCGCGATACTAAAATGAATGAGCACAAATCTCCAACGATACAGAGCACCACATACTCATAACTGTCAGCCTTCGGCTCCTTAAATCCATAGCATATTCACGCCATCCTTGATTTGGGTCTCAGCAGAGAGTTCAGTGGGGTGTGCTTTCAAAATGTCAATTAGTCAGAGGGTGGGATTTGTTGGCAATTCGATCCAGAAAAGCTAGAGGGTTTATGTGAGTGGCTGGCTAGATTTATGGCAAGGCTGTTGGCACTCACCTCTGGGCCGGCCCCTAAACAACTTGATTGGTAGACGAGGCACCATGGGCATCGTACCCATGAAATTTAATCATTGGGATTTTATTATATCCCAGACTTGAAACAACTTGTCCGCGCAGCATTGGCGGATCGTCTTTTTTTTCTCGAGTTGCAGGCGCATTCTATCTCCTCGGATGGCTGAGAGTCAACGATCGGAGCACGGCCATGCAAGATAAAATAAAATCGAAAGAGAAGAACATATGATCTTCACAAAAGATGCGGATGAGCTTCAAGATCGGGTGTCGTGGGTCGTCACGGGTGGCAAGGTCCTTCGGTGCACGCAGGCAGATACACGAAGCGGCATACAAACAAACAAACAAACAAACAAACAAACAACACGGCATCTGCCTGAAAGTTATAGGCGCCGTGCTCCAATGGATCTCCGTGCTCAGAGCTACGTTCCTAGTAGATCTACGACATTAGTTGAGCAAGAAACTAAATATGGCAACGCATCAGGAGAAGGCTATGATATCAACATTCAAATACCGATCTATGTTTCACTTCTTACGATCCAGGAGTTCGTGATAGGCCAGTAACCAGCCTTCTCAAAAATAGAGGTAATCATTGGAGTCTTCCTCGATAAGTTCGTCAGGCCCGCCGAGGTCATCAAACTCTTCGTCGGCCTGTTCTCTATCTTCCCCCTCTTCGGATCCATCAAGTTCGTCTTCTGACTCCTCCGAGTCTTCGCCAAAATCATCATACATATGTTGCTCGCCAGCATCTTCTTCGTGGCCCTCACCATCATGTGTGCCTTCATCAATGTCCATAGCTTCTGTTGGAGCTGTTGACTCATAGTGGTCAGAGCATTCTCTGACAATCTTCCGCAGTGCTACTGGGTGTCCTACGCCGAAGTGCGTATAACGCAAGAACATATCGCGATCAGCAAAACTAATTCAGATTCAACTTCGTTATCTAGATTACAAGAGGGACACGATGCACTCACATTCCGACATAATGCTCTTCCCAATCATCCACTTCCTTGTTGGGACGTCCAAACGATGTTCCACGGCGCAGTGAACTTACACCCCGCCCTGTGGCGAATGCAGGAATTAATTGAGCACCTCGAATCACTTGGCCTGGATTGAGAAATCCGAATGCATCGTGGTCAGATTCCTCTACAAATGCCACCTTGGGAAGGCGAGCGCGTCGCATCCCAGACTGATAGTCTGTCGATACTAACGGTGCAAGCCACCTGACATAGAGGACCTCCAGGTGTTGTTTCTCGGTTTGACCTTCGAGCCAGGTGTCCATGTGATAGATACCCAGTACGCGAGCGTACCAGTACGGGTGTGTAGGGGTGTTTTCTCCTGAAAGAACCATGACATCCGCATGTGTTCTGGGGTTGACAACGTCGTATTCTCGCTTCATGTCGTAAGTTGTATAGTGTACCTGCATCGTCTGAGCCGAGTAGACTGTACTGTTGGGAATGATGACTGAGCTGCGTTCCTCGTCTGTAAATATGTGGTCGCATTGACTGATATCTAACTTATTCAGCCTGTACAAAATATGGTCCTTCAGTTTCGGGATGAAGCTCTAAAGCGGTCATAAGCGAACTGGCGGCCAACTGGGACAAAAGTACAATGGTCCTTTACCTTGATAGCTGGGTCGCCGTCGTGCTCCCGGAGGAATGCGAACAATGAGATCGGATCATTTTGATTAGTTGCGATGCAATGATGGTGTTCAAGAGACGATGGAGCAGGAGCGTCGGCTGGCGATTGATAGACGGGCTCGGAGGAGGAGATACCCGCCGCTTCCGCGACGCGTCGCAGAACACGACGCCTGCGTTCATGCTTCGCCAGCTGTGCTGGAGGGTCAAGCTTGCTAGTTAATGGATAGAATGCTTTCAAAGCTCTGTGCGCCAGCTCTCCCTTTGCAATAACATAATGTCAAACACATCCTTGAGGCTACGAAAGAGACTCACAATCTGAGTGGTAAAAGAATCCGTCGTACCAAAGAGCTTGATAGTCCGCACGTAATCTCCCATTGCGTGAAATTTGTAAGTACTCAAATTGAACCTTTTCGTCCTCGGTCCTCTGAATTCTTGGGGGGCATTATCAGATCCAGCACGCTGCACGAGCCTCTGATAGCGAGCTGCCTTCTCTTTGGGCAATTCCACGGTGGCAAAGGCGGCGCAGGTGAAGTCACGGAACTTCCGTAACTGCTTAGAGATATCCTTGAACGTGTCCTCGAAGAAACACAGGGTCGACTCTGAATGGATTCTGAGCTTCGCCAGTGCATGCCACTGTGCGAATCTGTACAAGAGAGACTGCACGATTGCGTCATGAACAGGGGGAAACAGCCCTTCAAACGCAGGTATCGCACACTGAAAAGAAGCCGTCAGATAGATGATAGTCCGAAAGTCAAGTGGAACAGACCTGCAAGATGTCTTCAAAATCTCGTGCCGCCAGCCTCTTCATCTCAGATGTGTTGTTTGTGAACATTCGAATCACACCATTACCGAAAGATGGAACCTGACGAAATCTATAAGGCGATAGAGTTTGCTACTTGTTACGCAACAGATGCTATATGCAAACTTGACTTACCTTGCGTCTAGGATCGCGACCAGCTGATTTCCGTCCGGAAGCACAGTAAGAATCCTAATGAGGTGAGTGAATAGTGCCTTCCAGGTACCCAGCTCGCATTCGTGCATGAAGTCCACGATGAGCATCCGAAACGGGTCAAGGCCTAGCGATCCCAGCTTCTCGACGAATTTATTCTGTGAATCGTTCATATGAGCCGATACGAGAGAGCGGCGGACAATCTAGGCTCACCATAACAGGCACCCAGGAGCCCTCTCCAAGCATCTCCTCAACCTTAACACCGTCCACAGTGTTTCCCCACCGATAGATATATTCTCGTGCTCTGGTAATGTTAGTTGTGACGTAGACTCGAAGATTCTCTAGACGGCTCTTCATGTCCTGACGGAGGCCTAGGGAAGTGAACATACTCTTCGGTGTGAGACAGCGGGGGCATGGACATGAGCCCATATCTTTAATAGTCGCAATTAAGACCCTAAAAGTTGTTGAGTAAACGCCCGTCATTGCAGATAGAACGCACTTTTCAGGATAATCAGCCGAATATGTAAATATACGGGGAAATATCCTGCGTAACACACCATCTGCACACTTCAATACCATACCATGTCTGTAAGCGTGAAGAAATTCTTGGTCTAGTAAGATATCCCAGCATGCATGGAACAATTCGCGTCGGCAGTGGGTGTGAAGGGTAGCCATGCCGCTTTTAGATATGCGAGGGAAGCTGCGGAGAAGATCCTTAACCTTATCAGGCAGCTGATAGGCAATATCGATAGCGATTCTTGAGGGCACAGCAGGAGAACTCACCGACGGTAAAAACCCCACCAGGTGGCATGCACCAGACTTCGGTGCAGAGCGCGCATACTTTGTCAGATTTCCGAAGTATAGATAGAGAGGCCAGGCCTTTGCCGTTCCGAAGTTTGCCAGATGCGTGGCATCCGAGAAAAACATAAGACCTGCAATCACTCGCTCCAGTGTGCAATCAGGCTCTCTTGGGAGCTTTTGCAGCTCGTCTTGAGCGTCCAACCAAGAGTCAGAGGTATATAACTCGTCGAAAACTCGCTCTTGATGGTTATCTAACGGATCCTTCCACATGCGCTTGAAAGGTGCAAGGTGAAATGCATTGGCTTGGACATCCGCGAAAGCTGACCGAATGACTTCGATGAGGGGGCGAAAATGGAATCCGGGAACGGAAAAAAGCCTCGCATCATCCTTCGATTTCGTAGGGATGTTTATGGTGACATCGGCCTGTGCCCAGTCGTCTGGAAACTCGATCTTCTTTTTGTTGGGGTCGTTGTCCAATTCTCGTAAGCTCCTCCGCACTGAGAAGTTCTCCAAGTGCTTCAAGTCAAAATCGTCCGCCATCATCACTTCTTTCACGAGACGGGCAACTTCAGTCTCTGATTTCTTATTGCCGCCGGAATTCATCCAAGACATGAGTCGAAAGACCGTCATGTTGGGAAAAGGGTACGGAGGTGGGAGGACGCCTGTATCATTCTCTTGCGGAGCTTTTGGACACGTAGTTGAAAGTAACAAGGATGGAACAAATTTATCAGGCTCAAAGGATGGGCGACGGGGGTATAACCGGCAGAGTCCGAGAGAATTGAAACTGGTCTGGAGTGTATCTCGCAAAGTTAACAAAACTCTCCGGATTCTGGATTGAGGCGGGACTGGACTTCGAGAAAGCAAAACTTCGATACTATCCGAGCAATCAGTGTCCTCGTCAGGAGGGGGAAGATCTTCAAAATGCCTAGGGATTCGTCTCAGCCTAGGGAGCGAAGTATCTTCTGAATAATGAAGCACTTCAACAAAGACGTTATCAATAACCAGAGTGAATCTTAGGCGTACCAGAAGCATCAGTATCCATTACATTGTTATTATCATCATCAGTATCAAAGTGCAGCTGCCGCTGCTCCAAGTGCTCAGGACCCCCTGCACTGGTACTAGACATGCCAGCCCGAGTCCACCTGCTTGATGGATCGCACGAAAAAATGGGTTTGGAACGATGATTGCGCTCCACGTGAGGAATGGGTAATACCGCTGTCTAGAATTATGCAACAATTGAGCTGCCCGACTCATGATATCAGTAGAAAATTGACCGCTTACCGAGCTTGAAGAACTGCTTGATTCGCCTCGCTGTGGTATTTCTGATGATGATCGTACGAAAGAAGCAGCTTTTGCAGCCTTCATCCTTTCTTGTCGCTTCTGGCTGGCTAGGGCCCTGGACCGATGGTAAAATCTGCACGATGCGCGGTGCCTAGAAAGACCTCGAATACTGTCAGATGCTTTCTCCCAGGAGCAGCCTGGGGCATTGCAAGATACCATGATTGCGACGACTACTAGTAGATTAATGAAGAGAAAAGGCCATAGAAGTTTTTTGAGCATTCGTCGGACTCTCAACGACTCCAGTAAGTCTAAAGGGGAGCTCGAGTCCTCAGTACCTCAGCACTTGGAGGTTGGCAGTCTTGGGTGTCTGCCAGTGAGGGCGTGCCGCCCGCAACACGTGACCTTCAGGAACTTTCCGCAGACATGTCACGTGAGTCAACGTTGAACGTGCCAACATTGTAGCTTTGATGATCATTAATATTAGGTGACCATTCATTCGAATTCCATTGCGGATGCACAGCCAGTCCAGCGATGATCCTTCCGTATATTTGAGTGCAAATTCCAAAATAATTACATTAAATGAATTTCTTTACTGCTACAGAGCACCTCGTGTCGCTCCACGAAATCCAACTTATGCAATCACCTGAGCACATTGACTGGAAGCGCAGCAAAAGACTCACCGATAAATATCACCATCCCTGTTGTGATCGCATGCAAGATAATCCTTCCCTGTTTCACGGTCTGTCATGACCTTTAGGGGCTGGTCGACGCTACCTAGAAGATCATCTGCATAGTCCGGGCAGATCTGTATGAGCGCGTTCACGTTCTCCTCGACATTGGTAGGCGGAAGACGACGCATCAGATCGAGCATCGAATCAACTGGGTCTGGACCTTCTGCCATCGCGGACTGCTCTGTGGACGGTCGTATAAGCTTAGACAGAATAATTGACAAACGAACTTTGAAGGAAACTGGGCGTTCGACTCGTTACCTGTCCTGTACCCTCCCGATCCGTGCGCCAAGCCATTCACGCGCCCTTACGCCGAATACGACCCACTCCGTACAACCTGGTTCCCTCACCATTGCGCATCTGGATATCCCTTTACTACACTATGCTCCGATCGCATACGAACTAGCAGTGTGGCGAGCTACGGCAACGTGCTAGTCAACGGTCTTCTCTTCTTCAATGTAGTGCTGTTTACGTTCACAGAAGGTACGATAGATCATACGGAGCTCCGATTAGGTACGGTGCTAGTATAGAGCATCATCAGGAATGGTAGAAACGGAGCACCTTTAGTCTATTACCTGACGACCGGTCCAGGCGGGTAGCTATGAAACCTCAAAGTGGCGGTCTAGGACTTTTGTAGTGTACGCGGGTAAACACGTGTTTTGAAAATTTGACCCTCAGTCGGTTCTGGAGGTTCTGGGAGAAAGAGGTTGTCCGT
Source organism: Suillus brevipes Sb2 (assembly GCA_011800875.2). Taxonomy (NCBI): domain Eukaryota; kingdom Fungi; phylum Basidiomycota; class Agaricomycetes; order Boletales; family Suillaceae; genus Suillus; species Suillus brevipes. Next base: position 20,258 of record JRHT02000041.1, on the reverse strand, counting down.
AGTAAACTCTACAGTAGTAGTAGAGGCCGCGTTTCACTTTGCACAGGTCCTCCTATATTTGGATGACCGCCGCTGTGTTTGTTGGGGTGAGGTCAACAGCTGAAACGCATCTGAGATCGTGTTGTACTAACTAAGAACCGTTGGACCTTGACTCATGGCACTGCCACGTTCCCAGGAGATAGTTCCAGGCAAAGGTAGATGGAAAATGAAACTTATTATATAGGTAGAGGACGTCCACAGGTCATATTCTAGTAAGTCGGAGTAGCTAGGGTCCATTGGTTAACAGTCACGATGAGCAACAGTCTAAGTGGTTGTTCGGGGAGGATGTCTCACTGACCTGAGGCGGGCGCTGTGGACGGGATACCCCTGCGGACCTTCTACCACTAATAGTGGTGTCAGGGGTAGTGCTCTTTAGACCAGTTACCCGACCTCTGACGTTCAGGCTTGGCACACGAGTTAGTATGCTGGTTGGAGGAGTCGTAGTTGTCGTCGTCGTCGTCGGAATGGTATGGGGAGTTCCACCGTAGGTTGGGTGAGTGCTCCTCTCGGTCTTCGTGACCAAACTGTAACTGCTGTTTTCCTTCGTTCTCAACCTCCATACAAAGGAGGGAGCATATCTGACGAGCGTAGTAGTGTACGAAGAAAAAGTAATCTAGCCTCCCCCGGAGGACCGACCACAGCCACGTGAACGACGGCCGCAAATACGGATGTTATTTGTGCCGTTCTCACTTCTCCTCCATATGAGTCACAAGTGGTACTGAACTATGTCCAGACTGCGAGGCCAAAAGCAGTCTTTTTCCGCGTACGGACCAGCGATCCGTTGACCGAGGCACTACGCCTCGTTGCATGGGTCCGAAAGGCTTCACCTTTAATGGGGCCAGGTCATCGTACCCAGGAGTTACTTCCGTTCTTGTAGGGTAGCCTACGGTAGCTTCCACCTAAACTCGCGCCGCGCGGAAACATATAAACGGCACGAATGATGCTCCGTTCAGACTGCCGGAACGAATGAAGGTTGGTGAATAACACTAATAGTATCCCACCATAGTCATGCAGAACTTACCATGACAAAGCATTAGAAGTGGCTTACTACAGATGACGTCACGAGTTTGGAGTACGTCTTTAAAATAAAGGATTAAATAGTGTTCGTGTTATCGCACGCAGCTTGTGCGACCTTTGTGCGAAGTGCGCGGTCAACCGGCTGCTCCAGCAGCTAGTACCTGTGCGGAAGTAGTTTGAGTGAAAGCTCCGGAGCAGATTCCGAATTAGCGGTATGTGGTTAAGGAGCACAAGTCCTGTCATCACTATACCTGAAATGGGGTCAGCGTCAGGGAAGGAGGCGCGCTAGTGTCAAGTTGCAGCAGCTACTACTCCTGCTGTTAGTCGGATGTGGAGCATACGGTGAGTCCTTGTAACGAAGAAAAAGTTTATTGATACCAGGTTTAAGACTTAAACCTGATAGATGAAGAAGACGCTGTGGGTGGCTATGAGGACGTCGTGCGGAGGCGCGAAACGATCATGCAAGTAGTCTAAGCGGGTTACCTTTGAGTCGAGCACAGAGGCATGGTGCTACTACGCTTGTAGGAGGTAAGCATCAGTTCTACTAGGAAATAGAGAACGATATTCCGGAGGAGGTCTTCTTAGTCTGTGTCTAGCGGTATAAGCCGACGTTGTACTTCGACTTCGCGCAGCGTAGAGTCTTGTCTATCTGCTCCTTGAGTCCAAACTTTCCCTTTTCAACTTTTTCAGGTTTTCACTACAGTTCCAGTAAGGTCCGGAAAAATTTGTACTAAGCTCGACTAGTGGTAGCATACGCTATCGATGAAGAGGAACCGGTCCGGCTTAGACCGTTCAGTTGCAACGTTTTCGTCAAGGTCGAGTACATGTCAGGACGAAGAGAACTTTCGCTCGCGTACAGTACCTCTTGGCAGCATATAAAGTTGCAGCACGCTAGATAGTTCTTTTAGGAATGTTGGGACCTTCGAACCCTGCTGTAGCTACTACCCTCACTGAGAGTCTCGTGAGAGCTTGCAGTCCTTGAGCCACTAATAGAAGGTGGGGCCCGAAGTTCAAGGCGTTGTGGGTCATATGTGTCAAGCGTCTAGCCACATCGGGAAAGCGGTGGTAGTGGATGCAGCGGGTGTTCAGGTTGACGCAGATCAGGGTAGGCTCCTAGGTGACGCTATAGCCTGGAGGCTGCTGCTGAAAATGGTGAGTGTTTATGACTCGGAGTCGAACGACTAGCGAACTCACCCCCACAAAGACATAGCCCCAGGCCGTTTCCGCTTCAAATGCAAGCTTCGCCTACCGTCCGCTCCTGGTAGGTTTTTCCAGTCTTCGACGAGGCGTCCGTTGTTTTCGGGTCAAGTGGACACCTGCTTGACTGTTAACTCGCAGGGCCTTGTCGAGACAGTCAGTAACTACGACTGGGAGAACACCTACTGCAGCGCTCTTACGATCTTGTCAGCTCCCTTCTATAGGCCTGGGACACCCTCTTGGTCCAACAGGCACGGAACTACTGTTCAGCTTTTAATTTCGATCTGCTCACCAGTCTCAACACTCATACGCGTATATACGTAGCAGGAGAAGAGATTTTTACCTTAAAATGAGTCAAAGGACTTACTGTAGAGTGCGTAGAGTCGTGCCTTAATACATGGCAGGTGACCACGCACAAAAGCAGGTCGGCTAAAAAAGCACGAGTGGGGAAGTATCTGCTATAAGAAGTACGTGCGTAGGTTTGATACCCACAACGACTCGTATAAAAGCTGCAACTGTAAGTGCCGTTCTGACACTGCACCGTAGAGAAACTGCAACCACCACGGTCCCCTGTCGCAGTAAGCACCCACGGCATGAAGCTACTGCGTTTGCGATAGTAAAAACAGTCGGGTTAGTCACGAAAACTAGTCCATTCTCGAAGTCGTGAACGACGCACACCATAGAAATACATGGAACCACGAAGAAGGGTCATGGAGCTCCTTCTAGGAGCGTGGTTGGCATAGCTGCTGAGCGAAGTTGAGAAGTGTGTTTAGACGAGGTTAGTCGAGGAGTTCTCCCAGGTAGATCAGAATAAGAACTCACTCAACAGAGTAACTGACTGTGACGCGAACTTTCCGTAGAACCAGACAAAGCCGTAGCCAGTGCCATTGTCGGGATCCGTTCCTCTGATTACCGTGTA
>JRHT02000041.1:1538-17061 GCA_011800875.2 Suillus brevipes Sb2 | reverse complement strand
GCCTTCCAGGTACCCAGCTCGCATTCGTGCATGAAGTCCACGACGAGCATCCGAAACGGGTCAAGGCCTAGCGATCCCAGCTTCTCGACGAATTTATTCTGTGAATCGTTCATATGAGCCGATACGAGAGAGCGGCGGACAATCTAGGCTCACCATAACAGGCACCCAGGAGCCCTCTCCAAGCATCTCCTCAACCTTAACACCGTCCACAGTGTTTCCCCACCGATAGATATATTCTCGTGCTCTGGTAATGTTAGTTGTGACGTAGACTCGAAGATTCTCTAGACGGCTCTTCATGTCCTGACGGAGGCCTAGGGAAGTGAACATACTCTTCGGTGTGAGACAGCGGGGGCATGGACATGAGCCCATATCTTTAATAGTCGCAATTAAGACCCTAAAAGTTGTTGAGTAAACGCCCGTCATTGCAGATAGAACGCACTTTTCAGGATAATCAGCCGAATATGTAAATATACGGGGAAATATCCTGCGTAACACACCATCTGCACATCTCAACACCATACCGTGTCTGTAAGCATGAAGAAAATCTTGATCTAGTAAGATATCCCAGCATCCATGGAACAATTCACGTCGGCAGTGGGTGTGAAGGGTAGCCATGCCGCTTTTAGATATGCGAGGGAAGCTGCGGAGAAGATCCTTAACCTTATCAGGCAGCTGATAGGCAATATCGATAGCGATTCTTGAGGGCACAGCAGGAGAACTCACCGACGGTAAAAACCCCACCAGGTGGCATGCACCAGACTTTGGTGCGGAGCGCGCATACTTTGTCAGATTTCCGAAGTATAAATAGAGAGGCCAGGCCTTTGCCGTTCCGAAGTTTGCCAGATGCGTGGCATCCGAGAAAAACATAAGACCTGCAATCACTCGCTCCAGTGTGCAATCAGGCTCTCTTGGGAGCTTTTGCAGCTCGTCTTGAGCGTCCAACCAAGAGTCAGAGGTATATAACTCGTCGAAAACTCGCTCTTGATGGTTATCTAACGGATCCTTCCACATGCGCTTGAAAGGTGCAAGGTGAAATGCATTGGCTTGGACATCCGCGAAAGCTGACCGAATGACTTCGAGGAGGGGGCGAAAATGGAATCCGGGAACGGAAAAAAGCCTCGCATCATCCTTCGATTTCGTAGGGATGTTTATGGTGACATCGGCCTGTGCCCAGTCGTCTGGAAACTCGATCTTCTTTTTGTTGGGGTCGTTGTCCAATTCTCGTAAGCTCCTCCGCACTGAGAAGTTCTCCAAGTGCTTCAAGTCAAAATCGTCCGCCATCATCACTTCTTTCACGAGACGGGCAACTTCAGTCTCTGATTTCTTATTGCCGCCGGAATTCATCCAAGACATGAGTCGATAGACCGTCATGTTGGGAAAAGGGTACGGAGGTGGGAGGACGCCTGTATCATTCTCTTGCGGAGCTTTTGGACACGTAGTTGAAAGTAACAAGGATGGAACAAATTTATCAGGCTCAAAGGATGGGCGACGGGGGTATAACCGGCAGAGTCCGAGAGAATTGAAACTGGTCTGGAGTGTATCGCGCAAAATTAACAGAACTCTCCGGATTCTGGATTGAGGCGGGACTGGACTTCGAGAAGGCAAAACTTCGATACTATCCGAGCGATCATTGTCCTCGTCAGGAGGGGGGGGTCTTCAAAATGCCTAGGGATTCGTCTCAGCCTAGGGAGCGAAGTGTCTTCTGAAGAATGAAGCACTTCAACAAAGACGTTATCAATAAACCATCAACCAGAGCGAATCTTAGGCGTACCCGAAGCATCAGTATCCATTGCACTGTTATTACCATCATCAGTATCAAAGTGCAGCTGCCGCTCCTCCAAGTGCGCAGGACCCCCTGCACTGGTAGAAATGCCAGCCCGAGTCCACCTGCTTGATGGCTCGCACAAAAAAATGGGTTTGGGGCGATGATCGCGCTCCACGTGAGGAATTGGTAATACCACTGTCTAGAATTATGCAACAATTGAGCTGCCCGACTCATGAGATCAGTAGAAAATTGACGCTTACCGGAGAACTGCTTGATTCCGAGTCGCCTCGCTGTGGTATTTCTGATGATGATCGTACGAAAGAAGCAGCTCTGGCAGCCTTCATCCTTTCTTGTCGTTTCTTGCTGGCTAGGGCCCTGGAACGGTGGTAAAATTTGCATGATACGCGATGCATAGAAAGACCTCGAATAGTCACGGTACTGTCAGATGCTTTCTCCCCGGGCCAGGAGCAGCCTGGGGCATTGCAGGATACCATTGCGACGACTACTAGTAGATCAATGAAGAGAAAAAGCCATAGAAGTTTCGTGAGCATTCGTCGGACTCCAACGACTCCAGAGTCCAGGGAGCTCGAGTCCTTCAAGTTGGGCCTGAGTACTGAGTCCCCGTGTCTTCAAGCCGCCCGAAACACGTGACCCTCAGGAACTTTCAGCTGCGAGGTCACCCTCAGTGGTGCTTAAGTAAGCTTTACGGTCGATGCCACTTTCCAGCGCCAACTGGACAAGTTTGACTACCTGTACGACAACTCTCTTCCTCATTCCCTTTTACTCATACTCGTCGTCTCAGTACTCTTTATAAGTATTCTTAGGACATATAAACGCAAGGTGCATATCACTATCACCTCCATTTCCAAACTAATGGCTTACAGGCCGATCAGGAAACCGTTGGAGAGAGCTGTTAGTGTATTCAGCGACGCTGCCAGATTCATCCTTTACCCTGACCTGCAGGGTAATGTTGCAAAGGGGCCACTTGCACCTCTCTTTTTTACTGTTGGAGAGTAAGTTTCTCGGTCTGTTCTATGACGTTAGGCTCAGTGATTCTACAGTTCATACTACACTCGGAAGACCTATCGCTATACTCCGCTGTTGGCCATCCTTCTCTTTCCAAACGAGTGGCTGCACCCGTCATTCGGAAAATACTTGTTTGCCGCATGCGATCTAATAAATGGCGCCCTCATTTATCAAATTTTGATGTTGCACATCCTTCCCCATACCAAATCATTGGCACAAGATGTTTCCGCAAAGAACTCGAAACGCTTTATGCATGCACGTGCAACTCTCCTCGCGGCAACCCACCTCTTGAACCCCCTTGTATTCACTATCTCAACCCGTGGTTCTTCCGAAGCAATTCTCTGCACTTTTGTCCTCTTAACATTATTCTATGCACTTGAACGTCGACAGAATGCTGCCGCCATTATGCTGGGACTCAGTGCTCACTGGAAAATCTACCCGATCATATATGGGGTTAGCTGTGTCTCTGCGATTACCTCGCAGCACGTCGATGGCAAAGGGCGGGGTTTTGTGTATCTACGTCGTCTGGTTGGAAGACAGGTGCTTTGTTTCGCCCTACTTAGCGCAGGGACATTTATCAGTCTTGGAGCTATATGCTACGCTATGTAAGTATCTGTATCATCTCCAAGCACTGAACCTCACTCGCTACTGCAGGTGGGGATACCCTTTCCTCTACGAGGCATATATATACCATACAGACCGGCGTGATCATCGACACAACTTTTCTCCTTACTTCTACCTCATCTACCTCACAAATTCTAGTTCCGGAGGTGCCTCAGCCGACTTACCAGTCTGGCGTCAGCTGCTATGCTCGCCGTTCACAAGTCTTATACCCCAACTGACATTGTCCCTCGGGACTGGTCTCGTCCTTGGCCAACTCTCAGCCGGCCTTCCGTTCGTGTGGTTCGTACAGACGTTCACATTCGTGCTCTTTAACCGAGTGTGCACGTCCCAATACTTTATTTGGTATACCCTCTTCATACCCCTACTTGTACCTCGCATCAACCTTTCATGGAAAAAGTGGGTAATGTGTGGAGCAGTCTAGATGGGCACGCAAGCACTGTGGCTTGCAGAGGCATACAAGTTGGAATTCCTCTGAAAATGTGTTCTTTGGGCTTTCAAGGTCAGGAGTTTGTTTTATGTCGCTGGTCATACATGGGTACTTGCGGCCATCATTAGTGGATATACACCCTTCGTATCATGTAACCAGCACACTCAGACACCTCGTTTATCTACCAAGGATTGATGTCAAGAGCGAGTCACTTGGAATAGTACTGTACTACTACATGTGTCCAATCTCTGTGCTTTGAGACACGAAGTTTGAAGTTTGAAAATCCGGTGGTGAGCCCATATCATGCGCGACGAAGCATATAAATTCAGACAACGAAACTAGCTTGCAATTGTACTTGGCTCAAGAAAACCAACTTGTCACGGTGAGATACATACATTCCAAACATAAACGTTAAACGATCACAAACGTACACCGCACAACGAACAAATCCCCAATTCCCGATATCTGTAATATGATTAGAATTACGAATATGATCAGTGAAATGGTCGCCTTACTACATCAGCTATCGACGTCAGACTTGGAGATCTCCTCCATCCTATCATCCGAGTCATTGTCTTCCTCAGGCAGACATAATTTGTGCGCAAGATCCTCGATATGATCGAGTTGTACGTCGGAGACAACGAACGACGTGATATCGCAGTTGTATGCGCCAATATTGAAGTCTATGTCGATATTAAGGTCACTCTGGGTACGTCCAACCAAAAGCTTTTTGAAGGAGGAAGCTTCTGCGTCACTACGGACATATTCCAGAGCATCCTGCTCCAGCATCGTTTCAAGAAGCTTTGTGCGCTGAATCGATGACTCGATTTCCCAGGCTGTTGTCAGAACGCGCAAGCGCTTGGATTCACGTGTAGCTTGCATCGCAACGACAGCTTGAGCAACGGCCTTGCCAGATATACCTCGCAGGCCACGCTCGAGGAGTTCTTTGCCCTGGTTTCAGATGTTCATCATTGTAAAGTTTTAACATTGAAAGCTAACTTACCGCCTGGACATCAGCCAGAGTCATGTCAGTCTCGCCAGAGCATTTTCCGACAGACTTGTAAAAAAAACGGAGCTCGACTGCGCTAGGCTCGTGACTACGGCGCCTGTCATAAGGCTTGAACCGTCTTCTTGCGCGTTGCACATAGTGAGTCACGTTTTTCGAGGGGGGGAGGCCTGGAAGCGCACAGAGCTCATCCTCTGACGAATCATTTGTGACGTCAGATGATGGTGATAATGAACGGTGACCATTGAAGCGTTTGGATGACGCTTTGAGTCTCATAGGTATATCACGACGATAATGTCGTTGATTGTTAGACCCGGGTGTCTGAACGTCATCCGAGTCGGGCCAGGACGAATCAAAGTCCTCGTCTTCACGAGTAGGACTAAGTTGTCCGATAGAACTTGAAGGAGGAGTGAAGCAAGCGTGCATTTCGAATTCGCCAGTGGTGATAGCTGGTTGATTGATATCGACGAGTTGTTGATGCGTGTTGGAAGATTTCGGATGATGGTTCGACGTCCGACAGCCACACAGATTACACTAGACCAGAATGGGCTTGAAAAACCCTCCCAATTAAGATATTACTCACAATCACCATGATGCATTAATTACTCTAAAAGAAGTGTGAACTTGAACGTTACTTTGTTGTATTATTCGACTGTTCCGGCGAGAAATATCAGCTGAAATGGGACTTGATGGGCGCAGTGGGCCCTCATCGTAATGATAGGTGCACAAAAACCCATGTGGGTTGTTTTCCTCGCCGTATTTGGGTAAGGCTTACAGGCATGTGCCGCCTGTCGTTTGCCCCGCAGCACATTAATGAATCTCACATAATTCTGAGATCTGCAAGCCAAAATCTAAGAATCTAGGACGTAAAATTGAGGTGCGCACTGACGGTCTGATCTGATTTCAATTATGCCTGACTCGGATTTTTCGGATCATAGAAATTATGTTCAGGGCAGTGCCCCAGTCTAGCTATGACAGGAAGGCCACCGGTTTGCCACCAGTCGACGCTGGACGATGAAGCTAGTAGTCTCAAGGGTAACGCGGACTTAGAAAAGTCCGCGTTTCAAACCTGTGACTGGCGCCGGCCGAACTCAGTAGTGGTATTAGTAAGCACCAAGTTGAATCAACCGCCTTGACCTTTTGAAGACTCCTATTAGAATTTCGTTCGGATTGAAATCGACTCCAAATCTCTGGGTATGCCCGAGTCTTCAATACTGCAGCGATCACAATGATGGCATTATCTAATTTCTCACCGATTTCGGAATTGAAAAAACGACTCGACGGAGCCTCCTCGCTGACAACAATCTAACGGTTCTTCCAGTTCGCCATGATGGGACGCTGGGCCAGGGGTTTAGTAACGGCGGGGCTAGTAAAATCGCCTTCAAAGTTTGGAAGGCTCATCACCGGTACTTCAGGTCGCTTAGACTGATGTAATATCAGGATTCTGACTATTTCAGAAATTTAGTGTTCATGGTCAGCGTGGAGGCTTGCCAGAAGCATAACTCGTGCGGCGGGGAATCTCTAGGAAGCAGTGGCTATGGTCGAAAATTATAATGTCACGATGATCAGTTGTCAATTGGGAGTCACCAGGCGAGTCAGACATGTAATATGCCTCGCCATTATTACGAGTACCTTCTGCTAATCACGAGCTCGGCTCAGAGCTACTCATAGTATGCGGCCAGTGAGAGAATAGAGCCGTTGCAAGTTCCACTTATGACAGGGCTCGGTAGCCTATATCAGCAGTAAGTAATTCAAAGGTTAGTATAAAGGCTGACTCTGAGCCGAGTGACTGTCGTCACTGTCATCATCCCCTGGTGGCATCATTATGATTCCTCCGACGGGCTCAGATCAATCGAGCTACACCACCCGCAGCTTCTCGCCACCACCGGACATAGATGCCGAGCTATTACGGTGGTGCGACGATATGATGCATCCAGAAGGCGGCTGGGCAGACACGCCAGCGCCAAATCCTGAAAATGAGTCCAACAACCACAGTACTTCAAATGCTGGGCCAAGTCATGCACATCACACCCCCGCGGAGACACTCACCTCTGACGAAATCATGGCCATGATCATGAGCTTCAGTGATGTTATCCCCAATGCCACGCCAGCCCCGCATTTACACGCCCTTGAAGTCGGTCATGATGTTCACGCCCGCTTATCGACTGTACGTTTTGACTCACCGCCGCCGTTGCGTCGGTTTGACTCGCCACCGCCATCCCGAAGTCGGTACACCCCGTACAAAATAGTCGACAGGCTTGCCATTCACCGTGGCAAGCATGACCTCGACGACGACGCAGAGCCACATGATGCTGGCCCATCAGCCACGGTACCACCTCCTGTAGTACCTGCTGCGGTACCACCTCCTGAAGCATCATTGCCTCCAACTACAGCTACGCTATGTTTTGGGGATCAAGTTGAGAAGGTCACGGTACCCCAGGTGAAACTGAGGGCTAGAGAGGACATGAAGCGGTCCATGTTCGTCGACTCGTTTCTAGTTTCAGGCCAGGAGAGATCGGCCAAGGCGCTTGCCAGTATTGCTGATATCGTAACTACATTCAATAATCGTCAGTCTCCAATGGAATGCATTTTACTTGTCAACTAATATTGAGAACAGCCGAACTTACCGAATGGTCTCGCGGGGATGCCGCCAAGGCGGACGCGAACAAAATCGGCGTGACTGCCAAGTCCCTTAGGAACAAAGTCAAGGACATAGCTAGGACGGCGGTCACGTATGGCTACGAATTGCATGAGGCGTTGGAAACCCAAACGCAGACAGAGATATCCCTTTACATCCAACAACTTCTGCATGAAGAGGCATTCCTCCATGGAGATATCGAGGTATGTTATTTTTCGGACTCCTCCTTCTAATGCTCATGGTTTTATGATCAGGTGGGTGGACAGATCAGACACGGCGTGCGCTTTGCGAACAGAGCATTTCGGTCATTTGCGCAGCACGTGCTGTTCCACCAACTCAATCTCCAGCAGTATATCAACGCTAACCGAGACCTCGGAGCACTATTAGCCTTCATAGGGACACTATTCGAGTGGGCGCTGAGAGAACTATGGACTGGTAAATTCCTCCCCAGCGATTTTGATTTGTCCGCCGCCAGGAAAGCTTTTGACAAAAAGCTCAATGAATCCTACGCGTCAATGGCAAGTGACGTGCGTGACGCCATTGTTGCAAGTATTTTCACTCAAAGGGGGGAACCGGTGCCACGTAAACCTTAGGGGAGTGATATATATACAGAGAACGCCTGTACCAAGCCTGTACTATCATGATGTTCAATTAGCACACATAGTTATGTATTCGGAGTCATTCAATTGTCTATTTGTTATTGTTTGTCTGAGTCAGTAGAGTTACTCAATCTGCCATGAACTCGGACTCGGAACTCTCAAGTCAAGGTAAGTACTCCATCGCAAAAGCACAGTGTCTGCACAATACCACGATTTCTTAAGGACATGTCACAAATGCATACAATCATCAAGTGATGGAAAGGTCGCGCGACAATTCGAAGCAAGATATTGAAATCAGTGCTCGCTTGCTTTGAATCAGCCTTACACTGCGGCCTCCCTCTCAACATCATGGGTCATTGCGCAAAACCGCTCGGAACCAGAAAGGCACGCCGGTCCCCGGGAGGACTCCCACGCCATTTCGCTGACGTCACCAACCTCTCAAGCATAACGCGTTGTCGTAAACGACATCTACGACACCACTACCTCGCCTCCTCGCCTCCTCGCTGACCCCATACCCCTTGCAAGCATCACATATCGTGTCAGAGGATGCTTGAAAGCCTCCCACACCTCTTGCAAGGACCACTGATTTGTGATCGTCCAAGATGACGCCCACTTTGAAGCTGTGTCCGTTGGCGTCCGCGGCGAAGTCAGAGCATGGCTACGAGGCAGATATTTACAAGGTTCGGCCATTTCTACGCCTCCTTCATGTCGTAATCGTACGCGTTCCGCCCAGATCTTGAAACTCATCCATTCAAACTTGCTCCACACAGATTGTCTCACCGGTGGCCAGTTTTTTACTGCGCTCAGGCTTGTCCTTAACGTTGTGTCAGGTGAATGCATTGATAGAACTATCGCGTTTGTCCAAGGTGTGCATTACCTCCTCACCTTCCAGCTACTGACCAGAATGTCTTGCAGCCCTCTCAATCCCAGAAGTTCTTGAACGCTCAAGATCAACTTCTCCCTCCACGCGTCAAGTCCACGCTCCACCTCTTCATCCCGACCGACCCAAACAACATGCTGCATCTTCAAACTCTTCCTCTCCAGACATAAATCTCTTTCGTCAATCACTCGAGTCTGACTCCCCTCCTGATAACGTCTCATCCCATCTACCCGCACCGCCAACCCACCCAGATCGCAGACTTACAAACGACGCAGCAGAGTCCATAACGTTTTCCTCTACACGCCCCACGCGGCCCAAGTCACTCCGCCGCACTGTAACGGGCCCACTTCCCCCTCCTCGGCACAAACGTCCCAAGAGCATCCAGCTCCGAGTCACTGCAGCGTCAAGTACAACAGAGCTCCCCTCATCTACATCCGCATTCCCCTCTCACACGCGAGCACCCTCATTCCAAGGCCTCTCTCGCCATATCTCCCTCATGAGAGACCGTGACGCCCGGCCCATTGATGCCTCACCAATGTCCCACATCTAGAAAACCATCTCAAATCTTCAACTCAAGGCTCAACCGAAATTGGATGCAGCGCGGTACATACTAGTAGCTGAGGCGGGTTTTAGTCGGCGGGGGTTTCAAGTTGTTCACCATTCGCATACTAGGCTGGCTATTATTGAGAAGCGGCACGGCACCGTATGGGCAACAATAGTCAAAGTCCCCGTCTTCCAGGAGCAGAATTGACGCTCGACTGACCTCCGTGACTGTTTCTGCAACGCGTTCCCTGAGCTGTATCAAGCAGTTTCCATCACAAGCCCTTGGATAGTCTTGGGACTGGAAACATATATCGGCGATAACTTCGCCCTAGCCTGAGATCATCACAATTCACTTTCCCTTCACCTTGGACACTTCAAGTTGGCCAACATTCGTGCCCATCATCCTTGGCAGTACAAAACTACCAGGTCGCAACCGGCAACTTCTATTATTCGCTCTACTATCTCTCCGAAACTAGTACTGCTAAGGTGAGAGTTACTATGCTTTATCCTCGTCCGACGTCATACTAACTCGAAATCCGTGCCTTCTTCCCTTTAGACCTTCCCCATTGCACCTTTCTGTAAGCATTTGCAACATAACTATGAAAAGTATATGCAGCGCCTTCTGACATGCCTATTTTTCCTTTGTAGAATTCAGAATCGAAATGAGCTGCCGTTGACAGGTACAAGACGCCACGATCTTTCAATTTAGCAATGTATTGAAAGAAATTCATGGCAGGATAGCGAGAGTGGACACTCGTCATGACATCCTCGATCGTTTGCGGGGCTTCGTCGTCGTTTGATTCGTCGTCGCTCTCCAAAAAAATCGCATACGTCCTCTTCAGCGGCTGAGGTACAGCCTGGCCTTGTTGTTTGCCAACTGCCCCGTCGGAGTTCACGAGTCCTGCCCTTTGTTTTGTTGGTTTTTCTTTGGCTGCGGGCTCCTGCAAAGTAGGTCATATCGTGCAAACTATTCGCATGCATCAAATCACAAACCGTATTCATGATTTCGATTGCGACCTTTTTATGTCGCCTCCCAGAGCTTTCCGCCCTTGCAGCTCTGAAAGCACTATCAATATCATGCACAGTCAAAAGCCGGTGGGGCGGATCTGTGCGGCGGGCAGTAGACAACCGCCAGCCTAAGTATCCATATAGGTCTGGAACATCCATGATAGCTTTGATGGAGTCAAATATGTCTAGCCGACAATCTGATTCGGAGTGCAACTTTTCCACATATGTGGTCGATCGGCTCTCATCCATAGTGTGTAACGGTACTCGGAACTCGACTAGCACAACGGTGAGCATCACCGCCTGAGTCATTGCATCTACAACTTACTTTTATCGAGCTCCTGAGAGGTCTGTTCTGTGGTATCAATGATACTGGGTAGTTCTGGACGAATACCAAGCAGATACGCAGCGGTTTGTGCACGAGTGCGCTGACGACCAGAATAGACCGAATCGATCATGTCACTGGTACGACTCCGAGTCGACCCGTGAACTCGAATCTCCTGCTGAACGTTCGAACGAGACTGCGACATGACGACTCGGAATGAATATTAAGTTACCCACTTCGTACTACACAAGACTTTTATCATGCTGCCAGAGAAGCCGCAACAACAACAACAACAACTTCAGACTTCGGCCGAAGTGCTTGAGTAGCGTGAGTTACTGCTAGTGAAAACATTTGAATTTACTACTGATTTCCTGGTGGGTCTCTTAGATTTCCACACCCAAAATAGCTGGAAAAACGATCCAAACAACGGTAGCGCAAAGTGACGTACTAGTACTATGGCATCGGGATGTATCCAGGGACTAACGCGAGTTACATCAGGGCACCTCCGAGCAATGTAGGCGGCTACTAGCTTGCCAAGACCGATGGTGGGTTCCGAGATGCTCGCTGCGCTTAGACTGCCAAAACAGGCGAGAGAAACGACGAAGAAACCTATCAATGCTCAAGACTTTCTTCAAGTTCCACCGCTCACCGCGACTAGCCTAGTACGTGAGAATCTTTGTTATCATAGCTCGGATGTAGACGAAATGGACACTATAAGACGGCTGTCCTAACAACTTGAAGTTCGTTTGTTCCACACTCTCACTGGCAGGCTCGTCTCTCCCCAAGCTCACTCCAACTCTTTCTAGATCGTCATTTAGTTATCTGACTTCGAGTGGGTCAGCCTCATGTCGGTATCAAGCAACAGCTCGAGAAGCCCTCTTCCGGATAACTCCCAGCGTGTCCCAACCTCTCCTCAGGCTCGGGCGAAACGCAAAATAGCCACTCTGATGGAAGAGGTCGAACTTTTGAAGCAGGACAAAGCGACCAAGCAGAGGTACGGTGACTTGTTCGGACACTCAAACTGGTTCTAATGTCTCGTTATCATGATAGGAAGACAATCTATTATGTTGCGCAGGGTCGAGCAATCCGTCGCCTGGCGGCACTGTATTCTCCTATTGAAGACTTAATTGCCGAAAATGACCGACGGTGCGAACACGAGGATAGCGTCTCCACTTTAGAGTAAATACTATCATCTTCTGTTTTATCTTATCCTGACATGTACTACAGGCAAGACCGCTTACAACGTAGTTACGTCGAACTTGTCAAAGCGTTACCGTGGATTCACGACAAGATAGCAAGTCTTGACGATGAGGATTCTGAAGACATGCTTAGAAAGGTCTGTTCATAACATCTTTCGTCACTTTTTCCTCACCATGATTCCCATGCTACTAGCTCAAGCGAGGCGCAGATTCGGCTCGTGGCGATGATACCGGTACCCTCAAAGAGCTCGTGGCATCGTGGGTAAACATTGAGTTTCGTCCCAATCCGCTCATCTCGGCCAGTGACAAGCATCATCGAGGATTCGTCAACGATACATGTGGTAAGCTACTCTGCCCTGCAGAATGGTGCTGGGATGATCCGGTGTAAGTCATGTTCCATATTCCTAATGGTCTTTGTTACTTACATAGTGCTGATATGCGCTTCAGCGTCAAGGCCGGCATTCGAGACCGTACGACTGCTTACATCGTCTCCGAAAATTCATGGCCCCTATTTATGTATCAAAACTGTGCAGCTATCGCCGGTAATCTAGAGCACGGTCTTATGAAGTCTAAGCTCTTAGTGATGGTGAGTTGATTTTTCTTACTGGTTCGTGTTCTCATGATCGCATACAGGGGTTGAAGGCTCTCTTTACCTCTCCGTCATCTGCCAACGAGTTGGATGGTGACGGTCAAGGCACCGATATCATCGAGAACAACCGACGTGCACGGAGACAAGATCAAGCCAAAGTGAAGACGTGTGTAGCGTCTATAATAGGAATGAGGAAGGTGACTCCTCGCGCGATTGCATATGCCGCTTGCCAAGTAAGTATTGTTCTACAACTGTGATGTAGATGACGAGTTTTGCAGATCCGATTCGCTCTCTCTAGCATCACCTCATGGCGCACCATAGACGGGGATTTCGACTACGAGATGTTCTGGAACAATATCGTAGATTTCTTCGAGGATGCCCCGGGTCCAGCTGCGCGAGCCAGGATCAATGAACTTCTTGAGTGGTGGACGAGGTAAGCATGGACCATGAATAACTATGATTAGCTGCTAACTACCCGCACAGAAAAGTTTTCGGAAGAAATCACAGACAGGACTTGACGTCGGATGTAGTTTCCCAAATGTCCGTCCGCACGCTTGCTGCTCAGAGACTGGCGATGGAAGACGCCACATTTGATTCTGACTCTTAATGTGTTCATATGTGCCGCATCCTAGTACCTATTACTCAGTAGATTATACTCTCAGCTGCCAATCTAATCACGCCGGTAGTTCCATATCTGCCACCCATGCCATGGATGAATATCCATTGTTGTGACTACCGTCAACGTTCAACTTTTGTGTCAGATTTGTGTGATATACCCTCGCGTGCGACAAGAAGAATTGACCGATTTTTGAATGAACATGTTCCTGCTTAAAGCACAAAACAAATACCGATTTTCTGATGGACGGGTATCATGATACTCCTGCTTACAGCACAGAACAAATGCCGATTTTCTGATGGACGGGTATCATGATACTCCTGTGTACACCAAGATAAAGTTACTGATTTTCTAATAGACGGATGTAGTTATGCTCCTACGTACAACGAGAAAAATATACTAATTTTCTGAGTTATAGAATTAGACAATGCGACTGTCAACGAGTTGCTTCGGTCCTTGTATGAAAAAATGGTCTTTGTGAGTGATAAATGCGCAAGAAGTGTGCGAGATTAGCGATGTTAGATATTCAAGGCTAGAAGATGTAGAGTTGTAATAGACGGATCCTCCATCACTGTTGAAGCATGTCCGACTTACTTTCTCAATCGTTCACTGGTCCGCTGATGGTCGTCTCCTCGAATCTCCGCGGTGAGTCTATACTGTCATAATCATACAATAAATAGACTGTAATGATCAGTTAATTGCCATACATGATTCATTGTTATTACCACTTACAAGCCAGTCATGTATGAGGATGAGGATCTCTGAGGATCCCTACCTCTGATGATATATCAGTGATATATCACTCCTATCACCCCCAAAACAGCATGAAAGAGGGGTGATGGGGGGTGATGGGAGTGATATATCACTCGTTGAATGTATTTGGTACCCTTTTGTACCTGTCACATACCTTTGTTCTGCTTCCTCTTGCATCCCTGTGCCTTACTATCCCTTCTATTACCTCCTTTGAAAAGAAGCAGAAGCGGCTATTATTGAATGGGCTAAATATATAACAAGCCACACATCAATGACATCATCCTTACAGTTGGTTTTCACTAAGTCCAAACATCACGTGACATTATCCCAGTTGTTTTCATGAAGTCCAAAACATCACGTGACACTCAGCAACTTCACTGCTTATACCGCCCAGCGTGCACAGTTTAGTCATAATTCACAACACTGCGCATGCTGAATCATGGACAAATTATTTAAAAAACATTTGTTGATTACAAAACAAAACTCTCAACCAATTTTCATTAAGTTCCGCTACAGTCGTACTAGGTTTTTCAGCAAGTTCAACCATCACGTGACAACCCGTGACATACAGAAAATTCAATTCTGAGTCCACCTGCCACACAGGCGGAAACTTTGCAAATTCTATATCACAACACTGCGAGATTATATATTAACAAGACATTTGTATGTAGTATCATTGTATCATTACAGTCTGCAATATGCTATCAAGAACGCCAAAAATAAGGAAAGCTGGGAGGGTAGCAAGGAGAAGTCAGACACGTTGCTTTCTGATGGTTGTCATTGAGTACAGTATACTAATATATCAGTGATATATCACTCACTTTGCGGGCACTCCATGAGTAAGAGGTTTTGACCGCTTCTTTGAGGTTGAATTATCTTTTCCAATGTTCAGGCTGCCGATAGAGTTGGCAACCTGATTACGGGTCGACTCCTTTCGCTCTCGCTTCGATCGTCCAAATGCAAGGGATTCGATTTGTTGAACAGGAGGAGCGTCGATGATAGGAAGTACTGGCTCTGTGAGAGGTGGAGTTAGTTCAATGTCAAGCTCAGGCTGTGTGGGCGCCGTCAAAGTGGGAGATACAGCTGGTATGGGCACCGCGAGGGTGGGAGATATGGCTGGTGTCGACACAGCTGGTGTTTCTGTGAGAGGTTGAGGTAGCTCGACGTCAAGCTGTTTGGGCACCGTGAAGGTGGGTGATGGGGCTGGTGTGGGGGAGGGAGATGCGGATGGAGTAGGCAACGTGACGGTGGGAGATACAGATGGTATGGGTGTGGAAGATACGGATGGTGTGGGCAACGTGATGGTGGGAGATATGGCTGGAGTTGGCACCGTGACAGTGGGAGATATGGCTGGTGTCGATACGGCTGGAGTTTGCACCATGACGGTGGGAGATACGGGCGGGAGTGTCACGGGTGTGGTCGACATAGAGGGCGGGAGTGTCATGGCTGTGGTTGGTATAGTTGTGGTCGGCATAGAGGGTGGCAGTACCACGTTTGAGGTCGGCATAGTCGGCATAGTTGTGGTCGA
>JRHT02000409.1:0-20763 GCA_011800875.2 Suillus brevipes Sb2 | reverse complement strand
GCCCATCTGTCTATACAATATTCATGTCCATCGGCCCACTCATCTACTCTACATATTCCCTATGTGGGCCCACCCGCCTCCATCGGGAATAATATTCCTCCCGGCCCATCCGTCATAGTCGAGGATATATCTATCATGGGCCCATGGTCCGCTGGCCCGTATTATACGGGATATTATGCAGGTCCGTTCACTCGTATAATACAGAGATAGGTCACTGTAATATGTGCGCCCATGTCATCCAGGAACCACTTTTTGTCGTTACCTATGCTGATGGTTTCCCTGAAAGAATCGCATCACTGGTTTGTTGCTCGGACTGTGCACACGAGATCCCTAGCTCTGTTGAGAGCTTTCCCTGTCACAGCTTCGAGGTACTGTGTCTTAATGATAGTGCGAGTGTTGACTAACCAATGTTCGTCGACGAGTGAGAAGTCGGCTTTGTGATAATCATCAATGATGTGCCTCACACATATGTTGATGATATGTGGAAAGCAAGGGATTCTGCGCTCGATGGGATGAAAATCGATCCCACATAAATCCAGTTTTTCTGAAAGCTCCCGCATGGAACTCTGATTGTTTGGAGCATTGTCCAAGGTAAAATGGCCAGTCTAAACAGAGTCAGAGCGTGTTAAATGGTACACTGAAACACTGACCTTTTCGGTCACACCAGCGCGATCGAGGAGATGTAAGATTACCGATGCTAGCATTTCACCTGTGTGACTTCCTGGGACATGGTGGAAGCCTATCAGTGCTGCCTTTAAGACAAGTGCTGACCTATGGTCTGCTTTGGCGATCCAGTGAGCGGTAAGAGCCATGAATGGGCGAAGATTGGAATCAGACCAAAGGTCGGATGTAAATGAGACCTTTCCTTGAGCAGCCTGAAGAAATGAGATATTTCGTATGGCTCCTGACAATGGTTGACCTACCGCAAGGTCCCTCTTCAAAGCATTAAAGTACTTGTGGAAAGTGTCGATGATTAATTCACGAGCCTTGGTGTGATGGAATATATCGGTATCATCTAGCGATGGTCGCAGAAGACAGATTAGGTGTCTGAATTCTGGGCATTCAATAATATTGATAGCCTGAAAACGATTATTAACCATAGTGTAGAAAGCGCACATTGACTCACCTGGTCATCTGCAATGATGAATTTCACAATTTGTTTGTGCATCTCGTCGAGAGTAAACACAGGCAATACATTATCTGAAGCCGACAGGCTAGTTCCAGGAAGTGAATCAGGACTAGGTGGAGTACTGAGTGAGTCCAATGTGCAATTCGGATCCTTCAGCCTTTGACGCATGGTCGCAATTGTCCAACCCTCATCCAAAAATGTCTTCAGTCGTGACAATTTATGGAGGACATGCCAGTGCTGGCACTCTGCCTCCTCCAAGTAAATGTCAGTATGTTCAGTGAAGGCATGAGTGTGACGAGTTGAAGTGCTTGCATTGTGAACGTATGTCGCAACATGGTACATATCATCTAGGTCGTGGATTTTTCTGGTGAAGAATGTCAGAAAGGACCATAGATTACAGATGCAATACTCACTCGCAGGCCTTGCAAATATTAGAATGAGTGGTAGGATCTTGTCTAAAGAAGAAGTGGACATCTGCAGAGGATTTGGGTGGTTTTGCTCGGCCACCAGTAGCCAGTGGGTCAGTTATAGTGGTACTCATGGCTGTCTGAAATGGGCTATGAACTGCAGCAGGCCTAACTTCGGGTGCAGGTGAGACCGCGTCATCTTCCTCATCCTCAGAGACATTCTCAAGGTCGAAGAATTCACCTTCATCTCCATCATCTTGTCGGAACCTGGTCGGAAGCTGGCGATTCCTACGAGGATTTCGAAGGATATTTGCATTCACTGCAGCAACAGTGGGAGCGGCAGCAGTGAGAGCAGCAACAGGAGCAGGGACAACAGGAACAGGAACAACAGGAGTACCGGTAGTGGTGGTTTTGGAAGTAAGCCGTGAAGTATTCTTTTTTCGAGGAGGCATGTGGTGGTGGTAAGGGTGGTGTTAGCGGTGAAGATAGTTCAGTAACAGAATTGTATGTCTGTTTATATACATCGTCGTCTGGGGAAACCCCAGAACATGCTGAGGAGCAGCAATACCGAGTCCCTGATGGAAAAGCCCAAAGGGTCGTTGTCATTAATCAAGACGCAAGCAAGTTGAGTCTCATCTGGCAGACTGGCACAGACTCACCGGGTTACTGATAAATGAAATGCACATGCACTCGATCTTCGACGATGGCGAAGTCTCCATCAATAAGAAGTTGTTGAATCGTAATATTGTATTGCAGGAAGCTGCAGGAAGTTGCGATGATTCCCTCGAGGCAGACAGCATGGTTGATTAAGTTGAGGGTGTTAGCATGAGAGAAGTGGAAGAAATCTCAATTCTTGATCATTACATAATGGCAAGTTGACGACAGGCAGGCAGCTATGCAGATACAATGCTTTTACAAATAATAGGTAATACTGTACGAGTCTGTACAGGTATTCAACATTCAACAGCTTCAATATATAAACCAGGAGTCCTTGTACTCATGTAAAGTCAGATCTAGCCAACCCTAGTCAGTTTCTGGCACGGAGTAGATGTAGCTGCATGCAGGGGGGGGCCATTAAGTGGGTGCAAACTTGCAATCACATCGGTTCAGAAGTAGGAACATTGTGAGTGGACTACTCACATCCGAGTCGATCTGCGAAGTGGCGGACATGGAGGCACTGCCTCAATTAACCAGGGAGAATGTGAGAATGGAGGGGAATGTGTGATAGGTGCATCAGGCTGCTTGAAATCCAGCAAGCATGCAGCTGGTGCAGATGATGAACGAAGTGCGTGAAGCAATGAACGAAGGTGGTTATAATCGGGATCCTCTGAGAATGCAAGAGAGCGTGTGTAAATGAGAATCGTTGCGAACTCGACAGGAATTCCCTGGCATAGATCTTCAATGGTAGTGTTGACTTTACGCTCGAGTATTGAAGAGCTGCAAAGTTTGTCTTTGTCGCTGGTTAACCACGGAAGGGAACCCTGCAAGAAGTATATCAACATGTATGTAAGTGACTCGAGGTCGTCACGACGACCCAGTTCAACTCCCAAGTGATTGTTGACCGAAGCAAATGCAGGAGTGCCAGTGAGACGTTGACCTTGGCGAAATGGAATGTGGACATTGTTTGACGTGTTCCAGAACTCCTTTGCGATCCCAAAATCGATAAGAAAGACAGTGTCACTCAAATCACCAAGCCCCACAACGACATTCTGTGGTTTTATATCACCGTGAATATAATGATGCGAGTGAATATATTCAAGGCGTGAAAGCTGGGAAACAGGGTTAGTGATCTGCACATGCAACAACCCACACATCAACTGACCAGCTGGTCTCCCAGATTAACAACAGTGTCAAGGCTGAATTTGTTGTTGTGGGTAAGAAATAGGTCATGTAGTGATGGCCCAAGGAGGTCGAGAACCAGAGCGTGATATGTTGACTCCCTACCAAACCAATGGACGCGGGGAATACCAACACCACCTTCAAGGTGTTTCAAAACTTTGTATTCGCATTGCACAGAAGATGAGTGGCTGATGGGTTCAAGCTTGATGGCAACTGCCAGTGCATCCTCCTTGATGATGTTCCGCACACGATACACAACAGCTAATTGGTGGGGTCAAATTGTTGAATCATTATGTAGTCGGTAATATGTGAATGACATATCATATGAACCAGATCCCAGAATGTCTCCCAACCTAAATCTTCCATCAACTCGAACAGGGACCTTAGTATGCATGGCGTATTGTACAAAGCAACAATGTGCCTTCCACACACCGCATGGGTATTTCAGCTTGAACTGGCTTAAGCCGGCTTTAAGCGGTTCAAACCATGGTTCAAATATTTTCGGCTTGTGATTGCTGTAACTGGTTCACATGGCTTACAAGTCAAACCGAGTCCGTACTCAGTGGCTTGGCTCATGTGGATCGCCAAACCTCTGGCTTATCGGTAACTACCGAACTGGAGCCAGCCGTAGCCGAGCTGTGGCACTACTAGCCCTGATGGAGCTCCCTCACAGTGTCAACGGTGTGACTGCCGGCCCTCAGAGAGGGCACTTTATCAAGGTATGTGCTCATTGAGTATGTGCTACTAGATCTACTGCTCACTATGTCACATCTAGCTGAGGAAGAACAAGATCGCAATGTCTGTCGGTGAAATGGACAACACAAAATCAAGGTGATACACAAAAAGGGCATGGATGAAGGTATGTTGTTTACTTCATGTCATTATTAATCTGCTAACTAGTTATATGTCCAGGTCATGATGACGTGCAGGTCACAGCTTTTTGTTTCCCCAGTGCAATTGAATACTGACCATTTGATAGTTTTCATCTCAAACTATCAGCCTGTCAAATGGCAGTGTCCCGGCCAATGGCCTGCTTGATTTGAGGCCCCGATTTAGCAGGGTCCCCCACCAGACAAGCACAAGTGAGACCAACCCTCAAGCATGTCAGTTCAAACCTCGAGACAAGACAAGCGCACACCAGTCCAAACTTCCCAGTCTGGTGGCTGGTGGGAAGACACTTTAACAAAGGTGAGTTGGCTGTGCCATACTTAACTTCATCTCTACTGGTCGCACACTGATGCTTGATTCATAAGGACTCTGGATTTGTCAATTGTGGCCATGCGTCCAATGATAGCAGTGTAAGTCTCATCAATGTTGTCTTGTTTCATGCACTGATCAGCGAGTTCAAGGTACCATCTGCACCTCGCAAGTTGACAGTAGCTTGTGCATTGAAAAGAGCTCATGCAACTTTGGCAGGCGCAGTCTGCCATTAATACTCTGAGTCAAGGCGACTTGGACCAGTCCGATGGTGAACAGAATCATGGCAACAATTACGAAGATTACAACAATGAAGATCATACAGATGATGATGATGTCTTCCTGGGTAGAGATGGAGAGGACAATGCTCACTGTAATGGTGAGTAATACTATGTTACTTGAACACATGTGCTGAATGATTTATCAGGTTTGCATAAGTGTCCACAATCACCCTCAGATGATGAGGGTGATGGCACTCACAGTCGCTACAAACAGATGCGCCAGTCCGAGGACTCCCCTTCCCCACAGCAACCACGTCTTCCACAAAAAATCCAGAAGAGTAAAGGCCAAGTTGCAGCCCGCAATTACAAGGTAGCTGTGCAGCAGCTACTTAAATTTTCAATTAGCTCTTTTTGCGCCCGGCTTGCTTCTGAGTATGCGTATCCAGAACACATGACTCAAGTCTTGTGGGCGAAGGAGGCATGGAAGGAGGGATGTGCCGCTTATGAGATTGAGATGGGCTTCAATAGTGAGATCATTCAAATTGTACGTGATTTATTTATATTATTTCACCTGCTGACCTCTTGCTTGAGATTACCCATTGCACGTCACATCTGACAAGTCAGGTGAAAGGGGAGGTTCATTCGCTTATTGAGAATATTTACGGCTTCGAGCATGGCAGTCGGGAGTCTGTCCAGTCCAGGAATCACAGACTTGCCCGTCAGCTGAAGAATAAATTTGGTTTATGTTACCGGGTGAGTGGTTAGTGTCTTGGATTATATATTGTGCTTATACTTTGTTTGAAGAACCCTGGAGATGAGAAACACAAGGTCCCTTGCAGTGGGCTTTTTTGGATGAAGTTGAATCAGAAAGCGGCCAATTTGCTCTGGTACAGTAACAAGAAGGACGAAGGGGTAATGTTTGAGAAGCTGTTTACTCCGTTTCCCATTCCTGCCTTGGCATTAGTGTATGCAGCGGTGAGTCACATGTTTAGTTATTTGATTGTGAGTGCACAGCATATTAACATCCTCGTCAGGCAGAATGTTATGTCAATGAATGGGTTGACGGCGAGCGGATAGATATTAGTTTTTTGTATGGCGAGTACAAGGAGGCATATGACAAGCACCTTGCTAACCTCAAGAAATTCCATGTGCGAACGAAGGACCACGGCATACTCGATGGTATCCTGAAGGAGATTAACAACAACGGGAGGTAAGTGTCTTTCAAATATTGAAATCTCACAGATTCGCTGACAACAGTACAGAATACATGCAAAAGTAGATGCGGCTGATGTTGGAGAAAGAGACTGTCTCTTGGATGATGAGATTCACAATGCCATTCATGAATACCAGCAGGGGGGTGGTGTGAATGAGACTGATGGTGGGGACTCGGATGAGTATGGTAGTCAATCTGAGCACAACGGATATGAAGACAAGTAGAATAATAATGAATCATGAATGCTTATCACTGTCCTCATTGGTTTGAGTGGTATGAACTATGTTGGCTTACTATTGGAGGCTATGTGGCACTATATAGCTGATGTACGAGATACTGGATACAATGTAGCGCAAATAATGATATAGCCTGAGGTATATAGTGCTATGTAGGGGGGGACATGCAATGAGGCTACCAGCGGTATGTAGCCTATGTAGCGCTATGTGGCACTTCAATTTTTTCCTGATGTTGCAACAGCTGGGCTTTTTCTGTAAGCTTGCAAGCACAACACACATTTAGGGCGTTGTTCATGTGAAAGAACACTGTCAGTTGAAGTGCGCTTGCCATTATGATTCGTCAGGGAGACAAGGGCATCCCCGTTGGTTGCACCTGATATTGCAGAAGGTTGCGGCTGGGGACATGGCATGATGGCACTGAAGAAGAGGAATCTGAACCGTGGGGAAAACACAGGGGGATAATGGAACAGTAAGTCCTGAATGTGAGTGAAGGTCTCGACCCAAGGATAGCTACTGAGCTAAGGGAAATCCTCTCTGAACGAGGGAACCACAAGAACAAGTAGGGTGTAGAATTATAATTGCGTGAAGCACAATATAGAGCGGAGCACGCGAAGCGGACGAGTGAGAGCAGAAGACGCGGCGCGCGCGATGCAAGAGCGCATGCTAAGATATGGGATAGAGAAGTAGATCACACTACATCAGAAAAAATTTGGTGCTATAGCTCTAGCACTTATTCTTACATAGTGTACATAGCATTGGCTACCTTTAGCTAGCTATTTATAGCCTTCATAGTACCCATAACTTATCATTTTGGATATGTGATACATATAATACTTCTGGTCTGTGTTGTAGCTCCCCATAGCATATGGCTAAGGGCATATACTAGCCATTTTTAGACCCTACTTGACAACTGTTACTGAGAACTGAGTTCTAGTCATTTCCTTATGTAAGGAATCTGTATACCTCAACTAGTACTTCGACGACAATCCCACATTCTCCGAGTCCCACAGAAAAGAATTCACTTCCAATCTATTCCCAAGTTCTCGACGATATTTATTCTATCATATCCGTTGATTATTTCGCTAGCAGGCTTTGGAACGACGACGTTCCCAAGTCCTCTTGCAAAAGTCTTTTCAAGTTCTTTCAAGGCTGTAACAGCTGGTAGTAACCGGAATTTAGTTGCACGACATGTACCAGCATCGCTCTTCAAACGATACTACTCTCCGGGGGCTAATCGCAGAACAATCACTGTGGTGGAACATTAGAAGCAGGACTAGGCCAGGTCAGGAGTATTGCTGGGTGGCTATCAATCACGATGAGCCGAGAGTGGGTGGAGCGCCTGTAAAGTCAAGTCAGCGATCCCAGAAGGATGTCAATAGCAATATTCTCAGTGATGACGACTGGTCCCTAAACAGCGACTACTGGGACGCAAGTCGCCCTTATCGAGCCTACATCCCTTTATCTCCTGATAGCACCAGACTTTCACACTGGGCGACCGCATTGGAGGCCCAAGGACAAAACAGTGCCAACATCTTGTCGACATGGCGTCTGGACCCTGATATGGCCGCCGAAATCATTGCAACAACTGAAAATGCACACGCGCTGATGCAAGCCGTGGCCTTCACTTACACGCCATCATACGCCATACCACCCAGCGTCTCCCTGTGGTGGATTGATGCTTCCTTCTCCACGGAGGTAGCGTTAACAGCTAAGATCGAGGGAGTCCGTCGAGGCATTCTGGACCAGTACGGATTCGTCGTCTACAACCTTGTCAGAGACCCGGACTGGAAGACGCGCTCACTGCTAGCTCCCTTAGTGGGCAAGATCATTGACACAGGGCTCGTACGTTGTTCCTTCCGAGGCTGCATCGTGGATTTCAATAAGATTGCACACCATGATCTACTTAATCTTTTGAGGGATCAAGTGCCAGTCCATTATCAATGGTTCCCTACTGACATTGGGCCCTTGGACCCACGCACTCTCAAAGCTACAGATTATGATGACTTCAACCGGGAGACATATCACACACGAGAGATGAAAACAGACGAAAAACAACATGGAGAAATCAAGAAACCTGGCCAAGCAGCGAAAGTGGTAAAGGGAGAGGCCCTGTTCTATAAGATGAGCAAGAAGGGGAGGAACAAAACACTGATTTCTAGGGCAGAATACAATCGCATTTCGCAGTCTTGTCATGTGGTGCAATTGAACCTCCTAACCGGGGAGGTGTGTACTGTTTTCGAAGACGAACAGACTCAGACTTGCCATGAGGAAACGCCCGCCATTGCGGGCACGCCAGTAGTGACACTAGGTGTTACGAACGCTGTGCCCGTTGACTTGGAGGTGCAGGCTGAAACACCTCACAAGCAGACTCAGACTCAGACTCAGACTCAGACTCAGACTTGTCGCGAGGAAACGCCCGCCGTTGCGGGCACGCCAGTAGTGACACTAGGTGTTACGAACACTGTGCCCTCTGAAATACAGGCTGAAACACCGCACAAGCAGACATGCATGGTTGCGGACATGCAAGCACTAGTGCTCCCAAACATCAAGAACACGAACACACAAAATGGTCAACGAGCTGAGACTCTAGTTTCCTTGGGAGAAGATGACACTGGCCCCACTACTCTACGATTCCCATCAGCGCCAGGGTCGCCTCCAGTGCCCCCAATTGTTTCTCTACCTCGTCAATCTAGTCATTGTCAATTCTTACCCCATCCACCAATCCTCATTCCCAATGCGCTACCCTCTAACGAAGGCTTGCAGCTTATTCGCAGTGCCTACGGGGAAGATGTGTACCTAATCATTGGACTGCCTGTGTACCTCAGGCTCTCAGGGATCATATTCCCAGCTACCCCGGCCCCGCGGTTAGGTACCTTAGTTATGTCTTTTCAATCGGCCATTCGAGTCGCGCACGACATCTACGACCACCCTGCCGCTTCTCCAGCAGCCTCTGTACCAAACCTGCTCCGCCGCGGAGCATCATACCGCGTCTTCACACCTATTTCCCAGGTGACCCGAGTCCCTTCCTTAACTAGAGGTCATCCAAGTTACTTGGATAGTCGTAACACCTATCCAGAGTTGTTGAACTTCAAGGACCCGAATTACTGGAACACTTACCTAGCACGGGTACAGGCACTACTGAGGCGTCCTTATGCGCGTCGGTTCTTAACCATGGGGGGAATTCTATGGCGTCTTGCGCTCCAATTCGGCCCACCTTCCCTTCTGAATGATGCTCTCGCAGGCCCCTCTTTGGATGTCACGACATGGGGAATAGGAGAAGTCAATGGTCAATCATGGGACGATTCTGTGACTGCGGCGGACATCGCGATGTTGATTGGTGTTTCAGGAACTGGATCTTGTTGGCCACCCCATGATGTCTGGAATTCGTCTTGCCGATGGAAAGGGTTTTGGTCAGACACAGATGAGTAGTGGTTTCAATCGCACCTCGGGAACTTATCTTCCGGAAATACGGAAGCTGGCAAGACCCGCAAGGATTGGAAGCATTTTTTCAGGCCCATATCAGCAGTAAGGTCGTCAGACGCGTCCATCTATGGTTCGGAGACATTTGCTCGTGAGTTGTTTGGACAGTTGGGCTTTCACACAGATGTGATCCCTACT
This sequence comes from Suillus brevipes Sb2, assembly GCA_011800875.2. Classification (NCBI taxonomy): domain Eukaryota; kingdom Fungi; phylum Basidiomycota; class Agaricomycetes; order Boletales; family Suillaceae; genus Suillus; species Suillus brevipes. The sequence goes on along the minus strand of JRHT02000409.1, from coordinate 10,903 downwards.
TGGGATTTGGTATCAGCAGACAGGTAAAGCAATTCATACTACTATATAGTGTTGGCTCTCAAATATGTGTATCACAGTGGCTAGTAGCAAGCATGGTATAACTCTGTATGAGACCTTCATAACTCTGATAGTACTTCTATAGTAGTAAGTGTAAGATGTCATAGCATTATGTAGCTGTGTAAGATGATAATGTAAGGAAACTATAGTTGATCGTCAAAGGGTACCTAGTGCATGCATAATGTCCAGTGAAATTTACAAATTGCTATAATAGCAGTTACTATTGGATAAATGGGAACCTGATAGCATTCAATGATAGCATCATAATGCTTAGTTACAGACCCATTGAGAATTGTAGACATCGGAGATAACATTATATTGCTACAGTGCATCCTGACATGACAATGGCAGTTACGTAGGTGTGAGTTACATAGCGAAATGTAGCTACTAGTGGTAATATTATATTGCTATAATGAATCCTCATGTTACTATGGCAGCTGTGTAAATACAAGGGATTGCTATACAGCGACAATAAAGGGGGGGGGGTTGTTATGAGGCTATGACAGCTATATATGATATAGATTGCACTATAGAAACCCTAATTTTTTCTGATGTAGTAACACTAGATAATGATCAAGAAATAGCTGTGTGGCACACGAGAGTGAGAGGAAAATAGATTCTGAGTGCTAGACTGTCTACTACACAGAGGAAGTAGCTCCGGGGAAAAAGCGATCCAGAACATCTACATGAAGTCCAGAATATATGTAAAACTGCAAGCATCGCTAGACGCGCAGGCCTGAAGTTGCGAGCCGAGTAAGCTAAATATAAGTATGCATACATGTAATAAGGGTTCTCGGTACTGCACGCAGCGCGACGGCATGAGTATGAGCTCGGAGATATGTCAGACAAAAGGAAATAGCATGAGAAATGCACCAATGAACACCAGCAGACATGGGATGGACAGGAAATGGGCAATAGGGCAAGACGCGCGTGCGCTAAATCTGCAAAAATAAAAATGGAGGTGCGCAGATGCACAAGACTTGTCCTAAGGATAAGAGCTGAATGATGTTTTGGAAAGTGGGAGAATTCGATAATGCATGCTCAGCGAGACACGAGTCTCTACAGCGCGTGAGTTTCAAGATGAGTTAGCAGACAGTCTGAACTGTTGACAGGGAGGTGAGGTGGGGCAGGTGATACAAGGTGCTGTGAAGTATCAGTTGTTCTAGAAGCTGCAGATGGTGAAGTGAGAATGCATTCATTAGACAGTTCTATTAGACTTACTGTGAGTGTGAAGAGCCAGATCCAACATATCATCTGTAAATGTGGAGACATGGGTGAGTTCATTGAAGGTATTACCGGTGGGCGCCGCGAATGGAGTGGGTTCATTGAAGGTACTACCAGTAGGCGCTGTGGATGGAGAGGTGTTGACATCAGGCTCATGATTGATTTCTCCAGCAAAAGAGTTGTCATGTGAAAAATCATTCACATCAACATCAACACCACGTGACCCGGTAGATGCAGATAAATATAAAGTTGGGGAATGCATGGGGGTAGACTCTGCAGTTGAGGGTGAAGATAGGGTAGAGTTTCAGCAGACGGTTGGACTACATCAGGCAATGAGTTGCAGGGTGGTTCAATGGGCATGGGGGACTCAACCTCGGGGGTGAGCTTCTCTCTATTCTTCACGCATTGTAAATGATCTTCAAGCTCTTCACTTGAGATTGGAACAAAATGGCACGTGCCACTCTCAATGGCATTCACAAGATTCTCAAGGCCCTCTATGCCGCCCTAAATCTGACGAATTTGCCCACTGCAGATGAGTCTAACCAACAAGCTTGACCTGATGACAGCGGACAAGGTTGTGATACTGCGTGAATTCCATTGTTGCGGAGAGGTCGTTAGTTACCTCACCTGTATTGTTTTTGTTAGCACAATTTTCAAATGTAATCAATAGAAAACCTTACATAGCGAGGCACGAAGGCCAATTCTGATAGCTGTTTTAGCCTTAGCCACACAATCACAGTGATTGGTGGATGTGTCTAGATGGGCATTAGAAAATGTTATACCATGGTAATATACTCACTCACTCAAGAGTAAACTACTGGCAAGTATTGTACTTTCAAAGTCAGTAGCCAACTGAGTGATGTCCTTGTGCAAGTACAAGCGAACAAATTGCTTGGCTGCAGGACTTGTAAAAAATGTTTTGGGTGCCATGGTAAAATCTGAAATGCCTCGGACCATGAAGACCATCACTTCAATACCAACACACAGTTTGAGAGCCTCAAGTTGAACATATGAGATCAAGTATCTAACAATACAATTGAACATGACTCACCTCTTCTTTAACATACTGAAAACTACAACCACATTCAGCCGCACGTGTCCGAGCGGTTATGTTTGGAGGACTCCTTTCTTTATGGTGTCAAACTCGGCTACAAGCTTTGCCTTATCTGCATCTGTGAGGTCATGGTATTCTGCAGTGTGCTGGACTAAGTCTGCAACATTCGACTTCTCATTGAAGTCCTTGCCTTCCCCATGTCTTGTCAGTGTGGTGAGGATTATATTAGAAATACGTAGCCTACCTTCATTACTCTTTAGACCTTTGAAATGCATAAAGGCATGCCATGCACTCGTCTTGTGGTGTTTGTGCTGGTGAATCGTCAAGCCAAGTGAAAGTGTTTAAGATACCAACAGCATGGCTGTTTGAACTTCAAGGCCAATTCAGTGGTTTCACATTAATGTAGTTGAGAATGGCTTGAATTTCTTGTTCTTTGTCAAGGCGCTTGGTGCACCTGCGTTGTGTTAACTGCTGATGTACTTCCTTAGACATCTTGACCTGGGTTGACGTGCATGAGAGATGAGTTGATGAGGGTTGTGGGGCCGGTTCATCATAAATCTGGCAGCATTGAGTTCAAACAAATTAGGGGGGGGGGGGGGCATGAGCTTGCATAGCAATCCTAGTATGAAAATATATACAGGATCAACGTCCAAACCAAAACAAATTAGAAAATTTAGACCTGGCAATCTTTCAACATGGCATCCACAATAGCCTCCGCATCTTCTTGAGAAATATTAACCTCCTACTTTAATTTGACAACCCACCTCTTCATCAAATGCTGATCACAGACCTGATGGTAAAGTCAGTGAAAGTTGTCTGGATATCCCAGGCTTTCCAAGATAGTCATAGTCTCGCTACCAAAAGGGATGATGACTGAATTATTTGACAACGGGGCCGAAGGCGCCTCATGGGTAATATAGCTCGTGGGCGTAGAGGCCGAAGATGCCTGACGGGTAATATAGCTTGTGGGTGTAGATGCGAACATACTGGTGGGTAGAGCCAATGGTACCGCTCGAACATCCTTACCCTTCTGGGTCGAGAATGCAGTGTGAGGATAAGTCCACAGTGAAGATGGGTGAGTGTCGGAGTCACTCGAAGACTCAACCACAGTAATGGGAGTATCCTACGCTGAGCATTAGCCATTTCATCACTAAAAAAAATCCTTCTTACCTTGATCGTTCCCTGAACCGAGCGCACTTTGGACTTTTTCACTGGCATAATTGGTGTTGCATTGTCAGTGTCATTAGCAGAAATGTTGACAGCGCTGTCACGAGCGTGATTGCTAGAGCTCTGTACACCAACCTGAGATGCCACCCACGTAATTTGAGTATCATAGTGGCGTGGAATGTAAGATAAGATATGGGACTCAGTTGACAAAAGAACCTCCAGTGAGCCATCTGGGCGGCCTGGAAAGACAAAGTGCAAAGATGATGGGGTGATTGGAGGTGGAATAAGCGGCAATAGGCTAGTATCTGCCCTGTGTTTGCCTTTAGCAGGAGTTTGCGAACTTCCTGATCTCCATCCTTTCTTAGTGCAGGACGATGTGAAGCTTTGAGCCAGAGGAGTTGTGTATTTTGCAAGGAAGAGTTGAATGATATTGGTGACCACAGGATGTAGCTCGTGGTGCTCAAGAAGGACTTTGGGGCTAACGTAGATATTGGCCTTGAGAGATTCAGGAATGATAGGCGTATTTGGAGCCGTGGCGCCTGGATGATGCATGACGATGGTTGAACCACCTGTCAGTCTGTCGAGAACAGTGCACTGCATATAGGATCAATATGTGCATGGTGCACCTAATTAAATACTCACTAAATCAAATATACGAGCCATGATTGTCTCAACATGTGCAGTGCGTGCTTGCCAATTTTGCATCTTCTCTTCTGAAGATGCCTTTGATATTTGCTGATGCCCGTTCAGTAGTGGTCTGTAGTTGCAGCATAGAATCTGCCTTCATCATACTGTAGGTGTTTTCCGTCGTCATGAAATCTGTGCGCGAGCATCGTTAAGATGGCTGATGGCCAACATTCACCAAGTCCTGTAATTCCGGTTAGACTTGGAGGTAGGGGAATCATAGTTATTGTTTCCTCTAGACCGGTCACAGAAGGTGATCTGTTCAATTGAGTTGAGTTGAAGCTGAAGTAACCTACGACTACCCCGTCTAGCTCGTCAACATCAATTTCCACCTCTGTTGTTACTTGCCCACAAGGACCTCGACGCAGCTCACCAAGAGTCCGCAGAACTCCACAATAACATCGACTCACTTACTGACACTGTACAGCTCGAAACCAGCATCACATCCATAACTGGCGATGGTTCAGTTGTCTCATCCCTCTACCACCTCAAAGGTACTGAAAATTGCAACGAGGATGCTGGTTTCTTTTGTTTTCCCTGACCTAAGAGTAAGAACCCAAAGGTTCTTATTGTTTGAAGCTCAGCCTCTTTGAAGTTGTTGGGTGAGTTTGACTAATGGATATGCTCACCCATCCACCATCGCCACATTCACCCACAATGCCAGCTAGCACATCATCCACGTCCATCACATCCGCTTATATGATGATCTCCTCGATGCCTATGCCTATGGTATGTGTGATATACATACATGTTCGACTGGTGTTTTAACTACTTCTGCTACAGACACAATACCATTGAAAGCTTGACCCTTCATCCCACGATCAATGAAGCAACAGCAACTCGTGTGAGGAACAGAATCGCAGAACTCGAAAGTCTTGTCATGTGCTTGAGTGCCAAGGAACAGACGGCGAGTACAACACCAACCTTTCTTTCCATGTCAAACTCAACATGCAGTAGATTCCAAGCAAGGCTCACCATCTCTGCTTGCATGACAACTGAACATCCATTCCGTCACTCAACACGCCTTTCATGATGGAGAACCTATAACAGACTCTGTGCGACTATATCCTGGAGGATCCTTCCGTTCCCAATGCATGATTAGTCCACTTCCTCATGTTCCTGGATATCAAGAAAGAGTACTTCGATGAAGTGATTGAGCGATTTACAAACACAACTCTGTAGACGACAGAGCCCTTTGGCTGCTAGGACCACATTCTGGGGTGACTTTTGCTTATGAGCAACCTGAATCATCCTCAGAATTGGACTTTGCAGAAAGGGTGATGGACCTACGGAAATGCCCTCAGATACTCTTTCCAAGGCTTTGGAAAACATTTCACTGACAACCATCCAGCTTGCAAAATTCCACTGTCCTCCCTTTATGCTACGAAACCTCCACAAAGGATTTCTCAGTCGATGCAAGTCCCTTGGAATTGACCCATTGTAGAACAACAAACTGCACCAAGATGAAATGGGCAGCAAAGGAAGCAGGTGGGCAGAATGAGCCCAAAGGACTTGAGTGACTCTACCAAAGCTTAAAAGAGAGAGAGAGTGTGTGTGTGTGTGTGTGTAAAAAGCTAAGAGATCACTCCAGAATGAGGGAAAGACTGTATATCAGGAGCTAGGTAGTGAGCTATGAAGCTACAAAAACTACACAAGCTACAAAACTGGGGAAGCTGCCAATCCTAGAAGGAGAGCTACCAGAAATATAACTGAAAGTCTAGCTAATGGTGGATGAATAGGGCGAAGATTTGGTGATTATGTAAGCAGTAAAAATGCGAACATAAGGAAGGGAAAATGAAGGTAAGTGAAACTATGAAAAAGCTGTCAATGTAAGCTCAGGAATGAAGGAGTCTCTACACCGTCTCATATAATTCCACCTTCTAAACCCATTATGGTCATATACACATGTGTAGCACAAATCGCTGGGGATAAATATCCAGAGCAACAGGAGACTTGGACGACAATGACAGATTGGAGATGTCCACTTTGCAAACTTCACGAAGTATTCCCCGCACAGCAAATTCTTCAAGCTCATCTCCAGCAGGACCACCCAGGAGTAGGTTTCCAGTGGGATACTGTTAAGACTATGCTCAATGGATGGTCCGGAGGGGCTTGGCATCACCTCGTGCACTGCGCCCTTTACCTGAGTATGTGCCCCTAATTTATGAAGGGTGGATATCGTCGGGCGAAGGTGTATGAGTCATCCGAACGAGAGAGATATACGAAGTCCAGAACTATATAGGGGTCACCCGAAGGTGGGACGGAGGGGTTTAGCCTTAGGGATATAATCCTGAGACTCAGAGGAGGAGGACGAGACTAGGCCGAAGGTCCAAAGGACACGAGGAATGGACAAGTCTAAGATGATATTCGAACCAAGGAAATACTACAGGTCACAGAATACTGTAGTACTTCCGATGGGTGTCCGGCCAAAGCGCAGCCCTCGGAAGTTAAGGCTATGTACTAGAGAGTCTAACTTGAAAGAATAAAGCTGCGGACAATCAAGAGTGGAGCCGGATATGAAATAGAACAAAGGGAATGAGTTAAATGAATAGGAAATGAATAGACTGATGGAAGGATCAGAATGGAGTCGGATATTAACTGTCATAAAGGTCTGGGCACATAGGGGTAGAAAGAAGCACTAATGGGGACTCGAGGAAATGAAGTCTAGGCCGGACACGGATTAGCTGGCCCAGACGAGTAAGGTTCAGGAACGGAATGTGACAGATATGGTACATTATATGCAGTAACAGATGATCCAAAGCTGAACAAACTCATACAGGACGACTATACTCTGTGTGTGCAACTTCCATTGACAAGAAACATTGTATTACCAGTTGCATTACCTGCCAGTGGGCATGTTTCACTATAAGATATTGCTCTAATCATTTCATGTCCACTGCCTGAACATAAGCAACGATGGCTGTTTCACAGATTGCCGCATCCACGCACGATGATGACAACCTCGACAAGGACTGCTTCGACGGAGATTACCGACTTCTCATCCAATTTTCACCACGATGAATACACTCCAGCAACCACACAGTCTCCATCCAGTCTTTGTTCACTGTTATGAGTTTTGGCACAGTTGGTTGGGCACAGAACAATCTAAAATTTTGGCAGAACACTCTATCATGCTATGGAGAAAACCAGACGGCTTCGAGGTGTTGAGCAGTCCAAAAGATGAGAACAGCGTCCCAGTACCAGCTACGGATGAATACACTCTCGATTTACTTCTACATGCCATCTTCAATCTCATACATCCTTCACCACCAACTACTCAGCCTCCTCATCCACCACCCCAAGTCTCTTCCAGAGGTGCCATACCCTCGTCCATCTTTCCCTCCTTCAAAAAAACTCCTTAACCTGAATCTGACCTCTGGGTTGGGTGGGTCTAGTCTTCTATGATCAATTTCACATTTTGCACTTTGCCTTGGAGAACAGCAACAAAGAAATTTGCATGGCTGTATGGGTGCAGAGACCTTGAAGGTGCGTATTTCTAACACTAACCCTAGCAAGTTAATTGATGAGCCCACACTTTCATAGATGACATGTTCGCCATCCTTGTAGAATACCATGAGTCATTCAATGGTACCGACCTCCCTGCACTGAAGGTTGCTGAGGCATCACACCTTATCTCATCACTCGCTGCTATCTACAAGAAAGCCGGTGCTGCCACTATTTCCACCAATGATGCTGATTGCTGGGACACAGAGACAGACACAGAGACAGACACAGAGACAGACACAGCCACAGACACAAGTCTTTCCACCCTCAGCATCTTTGATGGCTCCTGTGCTTCTACAGTACAAGAAGACTATGAGACTGATCGCAACCGTGACCCTTCTTCCCCACCTGCGATTGCTACTCTACAGACCACTGAACCGTCGGTGGTGCTTGCCTCTCAGGCTCGGCTCGTCGTGTCATCGAAGAAGCAGAGGCATATGCACCCCATGCCAATGGACAGAGAGATGAGGCAGAAGCATGCAGGCAAGTTGTTCTCGAATCCTACGAAGAACTCAACCCAGAAATGAGGACACCATTGTCACTGCCCAGCAACCCATCAAGCCCATGTGTGCCCCCTCCACCTGCCACAAGGGCACCATCAAGCACATGCCCACACTGAGGGAAAACAGCATCAATGAGCAGGATCGGGATGATGCTGATGTCACTGCGACTGCTGGAAGCAGTACACCCTGCATCGCAGGCGAGTTCCATTCTGCACTCGACATGCTCTTTAAGACTCTAGGAGAGATCTAGCTAGTCAAGTGATTTGTTTAATCTTCATCCTTGAGACATATCATTTGCTAGCTATAGATTAATCCATATTGGCACAGTGTAGAGACTCACATCTCTATGAGCGGGTATTATCAAATTCTTCCATTTTCAAAGCACAAACTTGCAGCTGTGCATTCCCTGGCCATTGCCTTATAGAGCGATGTGTTCCCGTGCATTGTGCGACCTTCCTGCGCACTTTCCCACGCTTTCATCACCCTATCATCCAGCAGCATCCATCCATAGTTCGAGCCCCTTCAGTGACAAACTCCATACTATACGGGTCACCTGACCCACATAATATCCCATACAAGACGGGCCAGCGGACCATGGGCCGAAGTTATGTATATCCTCGATGTTGACGGATGGGCCGGGAGTCATATTATTTCCGATGGAGATGGGTGGGCCCATCTGGGTAATATGTAGAGTAGGATAGACATGTATATTATGGACAGCTGGGCTGAAGAGAAATGCCAGGCAAATATTATTGTACAGACAGGTGGGCCGATGTATAAGTATTATGGAGTGGTGAAATATGTATCATATGGACGGGTGGGCCGGCGTATGGGTGTTATTGTATAGACGGGTGGGCCAAGAGAGTAATGAAATATTTATCATATAGACAGGTGGGCCGAGGGGGTGGTGACATATTTATCATATAGACGTGTGGGCCGATGTACAGGTATTATTATATAGACGGGTGGGCCGGGAGGGTGGTGACATATTTATCATATAGATGTTTGGGCCCATGTACAGGTATTATTATATAGACGGGTGGGCCAAGGGGGTGGTGAAATATTTATCATATAGACGGGTGGGCCGAGGGGGTGGTGACATACTTATCAGAAACCCACAATATGAGAGCATATACCTACTATAGTGTGGAGTACCTAATATTGAGCATCAAATATTGAATATCGACTTCCGGATATACCATATGACTGCATATAAGTACCATTGACCACCAAAACCCGAAGCCCGGAAATCAATATTTGATGTTTGATACTCAATATCATGAACTCGATATTAGATATTAGATATTTGATATTCAGTACTCGATACTATGGTAGAGAAATGCCCCAAAGATGTAATTTTTATATATTAAATCACCGAGTACCGAGTGCCAAGTACCGAGTGCTGAGTACCGAAGCCCGGAACTCGATATTCAGAACTTGACATTCAAAACTTGCAAGATTGTCACTGTAATACTGATGGAAAAATTTGCGAGTGTTGAAATGTTACCTGTGCGAGTAGCAAATGTTTGAAGTACCGAGTACCGAGTGCCGAAGCCCAGAACTCGATATTCAACACAACACTTAACACTCGCAAAATGGTATATCATTATATACAAATTGTCACTGCACAGATCATCGAGTTCCAAGTGCCAAGTGCCAAAACCCGAAGCCCGGGACCCAAAAATATGTATGCAACATGTTCATTTTTCACTCACTGCACAAATCACCGAGTTTCAAGTGCCAAAACATGAAACTCGAAACCCAGTGTGCAATCAAGTGCCAAGTGCTGAGTGCCGAGACCCGAAGCCTGGGACCTGAAAATATGTACACAACATGTCCATTTTTCACTCACCGCACAAATCACCGAGTTTCAAGTGCCAAAACACAAAACTCGAAACCCAGTGTGCAATCAAGTGCCAAGTGCCGAGTGCCGAGTTCCGGGTGCCGAGTGCTGAGTTCCGAGTGCCGAGTGCTGAGACCCGAAGCCCAGGACCTGAAAATAAGTGCACAACATGTTCATTTTTCACTCACTGCACAAATCACTGAGTTTCAAGTGCCAAAGTGTGAAACTTGAAACCCAGTGTGTAACATGTTCATTGTTCATTTACATTACACAGATCATCGAGTTCCGAGTGCTGAGTGCCAAAGCCCGAAGCTGTCAGAATCCATGCCGGAGGGTCGGATCAGGAAGGAAGGGCTTGGCCTCAGCTCGTGCGCTGTGCCCCTTACCCGAGTATGTGCCCTTAATTTCAGAAGGAAGCCTAGAGGGCATCCAATGAAGTTAGTAAGACTCTGAAGGCAAGGCTACTCTAAGAGAGTGCCTAAGTGACTTCCGTGAAACACAGGAGATCCTAATAGAGATGTCCAGCCTACGAGGACTTGTCTGGGTCATGTCCGAGGCGCGGGAACTAATCCGAAGGCATCCGGAGCGCGGGAACTAATCCGGAAGCACATCCGGAGCGTGGGAACTCGTCCGGATGTATGTCCAAAGTGCGGGAAACACAATGGGAACATATCCGAGGGTGGAGGAGGAGTTATGGATAGGGACAGATAAGGACAAGGCATCAAGCCAATGTCCGGACAGAGGATATGTCGGAGGATGGGGGATGACTATCTGGACGCAGTCCAGGATAGCCCAGGATGGACAGAGAAGGTATCGGAGGATATAGGATAAGCGGAGGATATGAGATGACTATCGGACGAAGTCCAG